>QLTV01001692.1:622770-642596 GCA_003457575.1 Thermophis baileyi | reverse complement strand
AAAAGATTCACGTGAATGTACGAATCGAGGGGTGCCCCTGTGAAATGGAGGTTGATACTGGGTCCTCCATATCGATCATCTCTTGGGCCGCCCTCAGGAAAGCCATTCCCGCATTCTGCAAACAACAGCTGCAGAACCGGCCATTGAGACTGAATGATTACCAGGGAAATAAAATCCCTGTAATTGGCTGGGGAAGTTTCCGAGTGCACTTCGGCAAATTCGATGGCAACCTGCCTCTCACGGTGGTTCGGGGGGAACCTTCCTACGCTGCTCGGTCTAGATTGGTTCGACTCCCTTGGATTCGATGTGACCGGTATCAACTCGGTGTCCGGAAGGTGCACTGACGACCTACTACGCGAATTCCAGGAGGTCTTTGATGCCCAATTTGGCAAGTATGTGGGCACGCCTATTTCATTTAGTCTAGATCCCAAGATAGCTCCCATAAGGTTGAAGCCGTGTAGGGTTCCCTTCACCTTAAAACCTAAAATTGACCAGGAACTAGATAAACTCATCAGTCAGGGGGTTCTAGAACCCGTAGATCATGCCTGTTGGGAGACCCCCATTGTTACCCCAATCAAAAGTGATGGGTCTATCCGCATCTGCGTGGGCTATAAATGCACTATCAATAAGGCCCTACAGCAAAGCACATACCCTGTGCCAGTCGTCCAGCATTTATTACACACTTTGGGCCCAGGCGCCATTTTCGCAAAGCTGGACCTCGCGCAGGCATACCAACAACTGCCGGTAGATGGCGCTACAGCAGAGGCGCAAACTATTGTCACACACCGGGGGGCGTTCAAATGCAATCACCTACAATTCGGGGTCAGCGTAGCCCCACGGATTTTTCAGGGCATTATGGAGCGGCTGTTAATCAAAATCCCTGGGGTTGAGCCCTATTTTGATGACGTGCTAATCACGGCAAACGATGAACGGCAGCTTGTAGCCAGGCTGCGGGAGGTCCTGAACAGGTTCCGAGCTGCTGGACTGAAAGTTAAAAGAAGCAAGTGCCAAATAGGGGTCCCCGAAGTTGAATTCCTGGGGTACCACATTAACGGCAAAGCATTCACCCTACCACTAGCAAAGTCAGGGCCATCAGGGAAGCCCCCGTGCCCACAAACAAGTCCGAGCTACAGGCTTTTCTGGGCTTACTGAACTTCTACAGCGTATTCCTGAAGGACAAGGCGACTGTGGCAGAGCCCTTGCACCAGCTATTGGCCAAGAAGGCATCCTGGGTGTGGGGGCGTGCTGAGGCTGCCACTTTCACGGCTGTCAAGAACCTCCTGTCAGAAGACAGTTTCCTCCTCCAGTTTAATGAGACATTGCCTGTTGTTCTTGTGTGCGACGCCTTTCCTTTTGGGGTCGGGGCTGTGTTCAGCCATCGTTTGCACAATGGAAGGGAGGCCCCAGTTGCCTACTTCTCACGGACGCTTTCCAGTGCCGAATGCAATTACAGCCAGCTTGATCGCGAAGCCCTGGCTTTGGTTGCTGGCGTGAAGCGTTTTCACTAATATCTGTTTGGCAGAGACTTTGAGCTGGTCACAGACCACAAGCCCTTGTTAGGGCTGATTGCAGGGGACCGCCCCACGCCTGTTTCCCTGTCTCCGCACCTCACCAGGTGGACAATTTTCCTGTCAGCGTACTCCTACCGCCTCACCCATCGCCCCGGACGATCTCTTGGGCATGCGGATGCCCTCAGCCATTGCCCCTTGCCAGACCTTGTGGACGACCCCACTCTGGGCGTCCCTGTTCTGCTTATTGACTGCCTGGACTCGGGCCTAGTTACCTCAGCTGAGGTGGCTGCCCACTCTGCCAAGGACCCGGTTTTCCGCACGCTTCTGAACTGGGTGTGGAGGGGATGGCCACAAGGGCCTGTTAGCCCAGAGTTCAAACCATACATTAGCAGGCAGCATGAGTTATTGGCGCAAGGGTTTTTTTTCTATGGGGAGATAGAGTCCTTGCACCTCTGTCACTTCGAGAGGCAATACTAAAGGCGCTACATGAGGGACACCCGGGGATGGTAAGAATGAAAGCCTTGGCCCGGAGCTACGTGTGGTGGCCAAATATGGACAGACAAATTGAGGAGTGGGTTGCAGGTTGCACTCCCTGCCAAGAGTTGAGAGCCGCCCCGCCAAAAGCCCCAGCACAAGAGTGGGACAAGCCCAGAGCACCCTGGTCCTGGGTCCATATCGATTTCGCAGGCCCATTCCACGGGCAGACATTCCTGGTTGTGATAGACGTCTACCCTAATGGTTAGAGATAGTTCTCATAGGGTCTACCACAGCTGTAGCCACCATCAGGGCACTCAGGAAGCTATTCACCACACACGGGTTACCCGATGTGTTGGTATCTGATAACGGGCCACAATTCACAGCCACTCCATTTGAGGGCTTCCTGGCAGAACTTTGGGTCCAACACGCACTTGTCGCCCAATTCCATCCCTCGAGCAATGGACAGGCGGAACGCATGGTGCGATCGGCTAAGGAGGCACTAGGCTGGCTTGGCCCGGGGGACTGGCAAGCCAGGGTGGACACTTTCTTGCTAGCCCAACACATAACCCCTAGTGTGGCCACAGGGAGAAGCTCGGCAGAGTTATTGATGGGCTGGCGGCTTCGGTCAAAACTAGATAGATTGCATCCTAGCTACTCACAACAAAGACCAGAGCTAGCTGAACCCAAACGTACAAGGTCTTCGCTATCGGAGACTTAGTCTTCACTAAAAATTTCTCTGAAGGAGCACAGTGGTTACCAGGTAGAGTTGTAGAAATCTCGGGACCAAGATCATATGTGGTCCTAATACCGGATGGGAGAAAATGGCGGCGGCACATAGACCAACTGTGCAGCCGCCAACTACCAAATGCAGACTACAGGGAATTTAATAACAATGATTTCCACTCCAATACCACTACAGCTGAAAACTACCCGAGGGAGGCAGAGCACTTACTTGGGGAGCCGGAGGTCCCAGTCACGAACCAGTTCTGGTTGAAACCAAGGCCCTGCCCGAAAGCTTCTCGGAGCTTCCACAGGCGGAGCTAGAGAGGGAACAAGACCCAACCTCTCTGCTCGACGCCGACTCTTCAACTGAGCTGCGCAGGTCCACTAGAGTCCCTAAACGCCCCGCCTATTTACGGGACTACGTATGTAAATAGGTTGGTCCAAACCAGGAGGGGAGGGGTGTTAAATATCCAGACTGCATAGTCTACAGTCAGGTCCTCCATTCTGGCGGGAAAATGGAGATCCCTTATTGGCTAGCTCCACTGACAGCTCTCTATATAAGGCTGGCTGTCAGATTGGAGTGCTGCTGGAGTCTGTACATAGTTTCAATAAAGAACTATTGTATTAAACAAGTCTGAAGCCTCTTCTGTCCCAGAACTTAACAGTTCGCATAAATACAAAGCATAGAATAGCCCAAAGCACATATTCCAGTAGAGAGAAGCCCTGAGGATGGGCTCCAGCACAAGTCCCAAAGTTCGAAAGACTAAACCTCTGGTCCAGGTGACTGACCCAGATTGGATCTTGCAACATTATCATGGGACATGTATATTTGCCTTCATTTGTGTTAGAAACAGTTTTTATTTTATATTTCATTGCAATTGGGACACAGGATGTTTCTAAGAAACAGCAAATTGTTCTTTGAATACATTGCATAAGAGAGAAGGCATTAGCTGCTTATAATATTTTTGATTTCTCATATACTGCAGGCCACGGAAACATTTAAGAAATTCTTTTGAGGTTGAGAACATATTGCACTGTATGTTAGAATCTTTGTTTGGAATTATTCCCAAACATATGGAGATATTATTGAAAATATTATTTCACAACTTAAATTACAGGTAGTGTTCAACTTATGACCCTTTAGGAGCCCTGGTAGGACAGTAGTTAGAATACAATATTGCAGGTTAACTCTGCCAACAGTCTGGAGTTCGATCCTGACGGGCTCATAGTTGACTCAGCCTTCCATTCTTCCAAGGTCGGTAAAATGAGGATTCAGATTGTTGGGGGCAATATGTTGACATTGTAAAAAACCCAGAGAGTGCTGTAAAGCACAATGGGATGGTATATAAGTCTAAGTGCTATTGCTATTTGTTTAATGACTGTTCAAATTTAGAATGGCACTGAAAAAAGTGACTTACAATTGCTCCTCATACTTATGACCATCTCAGTGTCTCTGTGGTCACGTGATAACAGTTTGAGCACTTGCAACTGGCATGTATTTACTGTATTTATTCATTTATTTAAGAGAATTTATATGGCCGCCCACTCACTCTCAGTGACTCTGGGTAGCTTACGAAAATAAAAACCCAATACATACAAACAATAAAAATGAAAATTATGATAGTTGCAGCCTCCTGAAGTCACATGACCACCATTTGGGACCTTCCCAGGGTACTTCTGACAAGCAAACCCAGTGGGGGAAGCCAGATTCACTTAATGATTATAGCAAAAATGGTTGTAAAATTGGGTGCAGTTCACTTAATGATCACTTAATGGTCCCAGTTGTTGATCATAACTCAAGGACTACCTGTAAAACCTATCAATTTTATTTCATGACTAATGATATGTAAAAGATCATATACTTATAGTGTACAAAATTTTTAAGGAAGCGTAATGTCACCTTGGAAAAGACATACCCGTATTTTTCGGACTATAAGATGCACCGGTGTATAAGACGCAAGATTTCGAAGAGGTAAGTAAGAAAAAAAAGTTTTTGCCCTCCCCCAGCCCCCAAGAACACTCTGCAGACCTCCCAAACCCTCTGCGCACCCTGTTTTCACATGGGGAGGGGCTTTGGGAGGCCAAAAATGGCTGTATTCGGTGTATAAGACGCACCAACATTTCCACCCTCTTTTAGGGGGGAAAAAGTGCGTCTTATACTCCAAAAAATACGATAACTAAAACACAACTGCAGTTATGCCAACATCTACTAAGAATTGTATTTAAAAATTATAGCAAAAGAGGTCCTAAAATTGGGTGTGACTCACTTAATGACCATATTGCTTAGAAATAGAACATCCAGTCCTTTGAGGTTGTAAGTGAAGGACTATCTGTAAAACCTAGTAGCTATAAATTTTATTCCATGACTAAATAATATGGTGAAATATAAGACTATACTTAGTGTACAACTGTAGGCTATGGCATAGAGGTGGGTTCCTCCCGGTTCGGACCGGTTCTCCCGAACCGGTAGCGACCCGCTGGTGATGTCACGATGACATCACCGATCCGGTTTGGTTGGTGCCGGTCAAAATTTTTTTGAATTTTTTTTGAATTTTTTGGGGGGAAATTTTTTTTTATTTTTTTTCCTTCTGCACATGCGCAGAAGCCTAGTTTCCGGCACTGTGCATGCGTTGCCATCTTGTTTTCAGTGTTTTTTTTATTTTTTATTTTTGGACTGTGCATGCACGCGCACCCACGAGGCACGGCCACACGGCGCGGGAGGAAGCGAACCAGCAGCAAGGTAAGTTAGAACCCACCCCTGCTATGGCAGTTATGCTAACATCTACTAAGAACTTGTATAAATGTGTGCAGGTAGACCTCACTTACTGATTGCCTTTTTGGCGACTGTTTGAAGTTATATAACATTTTTAAAATGATTTTTGCAGTTTGCCTCAGTCACATGATCATCAGAGGTGGGTTTCAGCAGGTTCTGACCAGTTCTGGAGAACCGGTAGCGGCAATTTTGAGTAGTTTGGAGAACCGGTAAATACCACTTCTGACTGGCCCCGTCCCCATCTATTCTCTGCCTCCCGAGTCCCAGCTGATCGGGAGGAAATGGGGATTTTGCAGTAACCTTCCCCTGGAGTGGGGAGGGAATGGAGATTTTACAGTATCCTTCCCCTGCCACGCCCACCAAGCCACGCCCACCAAGCCATGCCCACCAAGCCACGCCCACAGAACTGGTAGTAAAAAATTTTGAAACCCACCCCACCACTGCAGTACACATTGTCCTGTGCCTTGTCCCTTCCCCCCACACAGTGAAGAGATTGGATAGAATGTGATTATAAGAGAGTAAGCAGACACACAATACCAAACACACATTGAAAGGAATGCAGTGGTATTCACAATGTGTGCCTGCTTAATGTCTTGTGAGCACTTCCTCTCCAGACAGTGTAATTAAAAACCTTAATTCCCTTCTTGCTGGTAAGGGTGGGGAAATGGAGGAAAAGAAAAGCTGAAATAAAATCATTAGGAAGCAAGCAAAAGCTGAAGCTGTGAAACTGATTAGTCTTTCAGTTATACCAGAGGTGGGGAACTATGGCCCCTTAATGACTTGTGGACTTCAACTCCCAGAATTCCTGAGCCATCATGGAATTCTGGGAGTTGAAGTCCACAAGTCATAAAGGGCCCATAGTTCTCTACCCCTGAGTTATAGGCAGCAGCTGCAAGCCAGCTATCCTAGCACTGGGGTGAGCTTTCCAAAGGCTGAGGGAATGGGGAAAATCACAGTACAATCACAGTCATATGATTTACCACTTAGCAACCCCTTCAGTTAATGACAGAGCTGCCACTCCTAATTATGGTTACTAAATGAGGATTACCTATACTACCAAAAAAGAATGTGATAAAGCCTTCTGACATATTGGTGTCACCCCTCTCTGCAGGGAGATGGGGCCTGTTCAATTAGCCTATCCCAGGAGACTTATGGATCCTATGGGGTCCAGAGAGAACTTGGGGTTTTCTTTAAGGTTCTAGTGAGCAGTTTGGCTGAGAGCTTTGTAGTTTCCTGAAGTGGGCAGGTGGCTGGTGCCTTGGATTATATCATTTGTATGTGGCAGTGGTGGGATTAAATTTTTTTACTACCGGTTCTGTGGGCGTGGCTTGGTGGGCGTGGCTTGGCTTGCTGGGCATGGCTTGGTGGGCGTGGCAGGGGAAGGATACTGTAAAATCTCCATTCCCACCCCACTCCAGGGGAAGGATACTGTAAAATCCCCATTTCCTCCCGATCAGCTGGGACTCGGGAGGCAGAGAATAGATGGGGGCGGGACCAGTCAGAGGTGGTATTTACCGGTTCTCCGAACTACTCAAAATTTCTGCTACCGGTTCTCCAGAACTGGTCAGAACCTACTGAATACCACCTCTGGTATGTGGCCTCTCCCTAGGCACTGATTCCAGGATGTACCTTAGTTTACTGAGGAATTCTGGGAGATGGAGTTCCAGAAAAGAACCTGGAGCACCATTGCAGGAAGAGTTAAAGCTAGTCTGACCGGATTAACCCTGTGGTTCAGGGCCGGTGAAACATAAGTACCTCCCTGCCCTTATTTATCTGCTGATAACTGTCCACCCATCTTGTTTAGAATGGCCCAGTCCCTATTTTTCTATTTAAAAGATTTTTAATTTTAAAAAATGCACATATTTAAATTTAAAACTGTCATGTAAAGTGATTATTTATATCTAAGATATAAATACCCCACAATTTTTATTGAAAATTTTAATTACAATAGGAAAAGAAAATACAAATTAAATACAAAAAGAATAAGAAGTGGAAAAAAAAAAGAAAAGACAAATTTTATAACAAATATCTCTTCTTCCCATAACCCATGCCTTATCTGTATACAAATCCATACATCATCAATTTTTCAACAAAAAGTCCATCAAGGGTTATTAAAGCTTTATAAAAACATATTGTTTTAATCGCCATCAAACAAATTAACTTTATATTCCATCCTTTTACTTCTGATAATCTTGATCTTTAATTCATTCAGATATTGTATGATATCCCATCAATTTTTCAACTTTGAAATTGCTGAGAGAGATGTTTTGGTTTTGGAGACATTGACTCCACCCCCACCCCCAAATCTTGATATTTATAATTTATATAAAAGCAATTGGTATGAAAAATGCTTTAGATCATCTTTCACTACTTTCTCTTTCAGATGCATGGAAGCATAAATACTGTAGCCTTTATAGAAAGAATCCATCTATTATTCCTAAATTCACAAAATGTTTTCAAGAATAAACGTGTTATACTTCCAGTTCATTATTGATCAAGGTTACAGAGGTAGATGTCATCTTTCATGATTTCTGGAGATTATAATATATAACTGCAAGTATAAGACTGTATAGTGAAAGCTTTAGACCAAAACAATGGAGACTGAGGTGCCTATTATTACTGCAAACAGATAACAACTCAAAGTGTCAATGTACGTCAGATGTAGGATTCGGACTCTAACTACGAAGAAGCTGCTGTAGCTGAACCAATAGAATATCACCCTCAAGAGACACCAAGCTAGGAATCAACTGAGGCTGATCAAACACAGGTGCTATTGGAACAGCTGGAGTGATCAGATGATGAATAATAGCCTCCAAGGGCTTGGGCTAGGTGAGTAGAGTGGAGCAAAGACACTCAGTGAGGCTCCTTTCCAAGAAGGGAATACAGTAGCTATCTTAATAAAAGATAGGTGGCTGCAGCCTGATTTAAGAGGTAGTCCTAAGCTATCTTTTTCTCTGGAAACAACTGTTTCTGCTCTGGTGTGTTGTTGTTCCTGTGTATTCTTACGCATTAAAAAAAAACAACAACTCTGGAACTATGATTGGATTGGACTGGCTGATGAACCTGGCTTGGCTCTCTGAACTTTAGACTGGATTTTGACTTCTATGTGTTCCAGTTGAAAATGAAGCTACTCAGTATATATATAAGTTTGATAGTTTAAATAGGATAACATGAGTTTTTTTTAAACCCTTCTTCCAAACTAGTTTAACCATTGATATCTTATCTACACTATGGTATTATAGTTAAGGATTTATGAGGGGATTATTTCTTTTATTGGCATCAAAAAGAAAGTGGTACAAAATCACTGAATGAATTAGATATTGATGAATGAACTGAAGCTACTCCAATTAAGACATAGCAGAATCTAGTCTAAGGTTTACAAGAACAAAAAAAAAAACACAAAGTGGTTTATAATGAATTGAACATCATGAAAATAAATGAAATTTATAACAAGGTGAGTCTTGCTAAACAAATATTTTGAAAATGATAATAAACCAGATATAAACTGTTGGCTTATCAGTTAAAAACAACAAGAGGAAAGAATGATCACTTGGAATGGAATAGATTAGAACAAGGCATGTTTCAACATCAGAGAATAAATGTTATGAATGTTTTGTGTTTGTATTTATATGTGTACTTTCAGCTTAGTGTTAACTTCTGGCAACTGCTTGAACTAATCCCTGCAGTTTTCTTGGCAAGGTTTTTCAGAAGTGGTTTGCCACTGCCTCCTTCCGAGGGCTGAGAGAGAGTGACTGGCTCAAAATCACCCAACTGGCTTTGTGCCTAAGGCAGGAATAGAACTCAGTGTTTCTAGCCTAGTGCCTTAACCTCTAATCAAACTGACTTTCAAGTAAAATATTGCTGTTTCTTATACTGTACAGTACCGGTACATAGACATTAAATTCATAAAAGATCAAAGACTACGTAAGTACAACAGATTATTATATTTGTAGACTAATAAAAGGAAGCTCTTAATAAAAGCAAAAGGAGTTATACTGAAACTGAAGAAATCCCCAGAAGATTTTTTTTCTGAAATAATATTTTTATTTTTATTTATTTCATCAGGCATGTATTAGATAACAGATATAAGTATAAACATAATTATGAATACATGAAATGGATACGAATAAAAGGGAACATTAGGACAGGGATGGTAGGCATGCTGGTGCGCTTATGCACGCCCCTTAAAGACCTCTTAGGAATGGGGTGAGGTCGACAGTAGACAAATATTTCAAAAAATATTGATTAAACCATTCAATTAGATAATGAATGAGACATTACAAGAGGGAAGTGCTTCCTCGTGGTGTGACACTATCTTTCTATTCTGTTCTATGCAAACTACAGTATTACAAAGTTTTTATACTAATACTTGCATGAGATTAAATGTCCTTTTTAGTGAAAAAAGAGCCCACCAGACCACACCAGAAAATCAACTCCACTAGAAAGCTAAAGCTATTTATATAAAGATTGGCTATAATGTTGCAAGTTTGATTGTGCTGTAGCTGTTCCCCTTCTTATGCTGTAGGGCAGGGGTGTCAAACTCGAGGCCCGTGGGAGGGATGTGTCACACGCTGGCCACGCCCACCCCCGTTTTAGCAAAGGGGAAAAAAGTCACGATACATGACGTGATGACAATGTGATGACGCAAGTTTGACACCCCTGCTCTAGGGAATCAGAATGATATCTGCCTGAGCTGCTTCTAAATGTTACCTTGTTTCTCTGGACTTCAAAAACATTACAGCTCCTTTTGCCTCTGTAATAGTTCTTATTTCCATCAAAGTCATTTTTCTTATTCTCTACAAATACGTCATGATCACCCTGGATTTCTCCTGAACGGATACATGGACAATATCAGGGCTTTTTTTTAATGTTATTGATAATATAAATTAGAAGGAGCACAGTGGCTCCACCCACCCGCCCGGGACGCTTCTGCGCATGCATACCAGTAGTAACAGGTTTTAGAACCCACTACTGATCAGAATGGCTCCAACCCTCTCTTATTGTATAGAATAAAATGAATGTAAAGGATGGATTATTTTTGCTGTAATTTTTAAAGACTTTTCAGACAGATTTTCTGTTAAATGTCTGTTAAATGTCACAAGAGTCTCCCTACAAAGTATACTAAGCTTCCCTTTATCTATGACGATAGCTACCAGAACACATAATGCTTTTTATTGGAAATCCCATATAATTCTTTTTCAAAGAATGGCAAACTACACTGTATGAGTATGTATCAATATCAAAAAATAACTGCATTTGAAAAATGAAGTTGTTTCTGAATTTGAATTTTTAAATTAAACATTTTTTGTATTATGCTGGCGAATTTAGTTAAATACTGATCATTAAATTGATTATAATAGCTTGTGAAGTTTTAAATTGTTACAAGACATCTTAATATGTGGCATTAAATGAATGTCCATTTCCAATTCTTGTGCACTCTTATATACGTTATAAATGTCTTTTCTATTTTTTTAATTTTGTTTTCTACCATTTTTTTCTTGATTGTCCTTTTAAATTATTTATCTTTTTAAAATATCAATGTTAAATTTTTAAAAATAGGATTTGATATAAGGGATCCTCACCTTGCTGAACAACTTAAGCAGTTCATTAGCAATGATTAAGTTATTTTGCAGTGCAGTGAAGCTTGAAATAGTAAAGTGGTTGATGAATTTATATAAGTTATTAAAAGAAATTGGGAGTTACTTTTTGGCAGCAAATCTATTTTTGCCCTTTGTAATTTTGGAAAGTAATCTCTGTAAACCATGCAACAGGTGCTATTGCTTATTCTCAAAGTCAGCTGGATCAACTGATGGAATGGTACAACTTCTTGTTTATAGAGCTTGGCCAAATTACTGACTATTCCTGTAAGGTAACAGTGGATGAGTCAATTCTGAATTAGACAAAATGGGAAGTACAAGATCCTATTGAGTGCCCCACACATAGATTTAATCAAAGAAAGAGGCTAATAAAATCTATCTTTGTATGGATCTGAAGATGGAAAACAAGACTGGCCTTCCATCCGCTATTAACAAAAAATTGTAGCTTACATATTACGCAAATTTTGTAAAATTAGATGTAAACTAAGGTTTTTGTCAAGTAGAATTGGCATCAGAATTCCATCATTGGACAACCTTTATAATATACCATGATTATTATAGGTTTACTAATGTTCTGTTTAGAATCTGAAGTGTCCTTGAGGCTTATCAAAAAGGGAAAAAATTCTGGAATTGTCTGGTATCTGGATGATATTGGTTTTTTTGGCAACTATTGAAGAGCTGTGCGATAAATTCATGACAGTTTTTGAGAAATTAAATCCAAAAGATTAAAAGTAAATGAAAGCAAATGCTGCTTTAGTTTCGATGAGATTATTATACTTAGGACCACAGGTGAAATCCAGCCGGTTCTCACCGGTTCGCCCGAACTGTTAGTAAATTGCTTAGGCAGTTAGGAGAACCGGTTAAAAATAAAGTGAAAGAGAGGTGTTTTTTTCTCTCTCCCTCCCTTCAGTTAATAGCTCCACTTAACAGTTGCAGCTGGAATGCAGCCGATACACGCTGAATAAAGTCAAAAAACAACAGAAACTGACAGGATTAGGGCAGGAAAACACATATAACAGAATAAATTCATGGACAAAACCGAATTTCTCTGTAGAAACAATGAAGCACATTTAGAAGAAATTAATGAAGGCTGAAAAAAACCAACCCAAAACTTCTATCCAAAATAACCATTGGAGGAAATAAAGTGCTTGAAATACAGTTCAGCATAGTATGGATATGAATTGAATGGTATAGACTGGTTATAGTAAACCAGTGACACATGTGTAAAAGTGACAGGCTACAACATTTTATGTGACACGCCAGCATTCATCAGTTCCTGACAACATGTATTCTTGAAAGCATGCCCTGGCTGTGAAATCTGCATGCAAATGGGGTGTACTCTTGCTCAGTGTCTAGAAATTGCACAGGAGGCTCATGTTTTTGCAAGGCATCCAGAACATAGAAAACATAGAGTTGAAAGGGTTAATGGCTTTTGGCAGCACGCCCAGGCTTTCAATTAGCCTGAGCAGCTGCTCTTAGTTTTCCTCTCAGCTCCTGCAGTTGCTTTGGGGTTGACTTTTTTTTAAAAAAGAGGAATGGCTGTTTTAAGTTTTCTGCATTGTTTTAGTAGTTCCTGGCACTGTCCTTTTGGGGTGTACTTCCATCACTCTTTTTGAAAGCCTCTAGTAATGGAGCACCCACAACTTCTGAAGGCAAGCTATTCCATTGGTTGATTGGTCTCACCCTTAGGAAATTTCTCCTTAGTCCTAGGTTGCTTCTCTCTTTGGTTAGTTTCCATCCATTGTTTCTTGTTGTGCCTTTTGGTGCTTTGGAAAATAGATTAACTCCTTCATTTTTGTAGGAGCCCCTCAAATTTCCTGACAGAACAATTAATCAGTGGAACAACTTGCCTCCAGAAGTTGTAAATGCTCCAACACTGGAAGTTTTTAAGAAGAGATTGGATAACCATTTGTCTGAAGTGGTGTAGGATTTTCTGCCTAAGCAGAGGGTTGGACTAGAAGACCTCCAAGGTCCTTTCCAACTCTGTTATTCTATTCTATTTTAAATATTGGAATAGTGCTATTTTATTGTGCTATTTTATTGTGAGTTGGACTAAGGAGAAATTTCCTAAGGGTGAGACCAATCAAGTTGGCCATGCCTACCCAGTCACATGACCAAGCCACACCCACAGAACTGGTAGGGAAATTTTTTGGATTTCACCACTGCTAGAACTGATCCCTGTGGCAAGCCATTCTTAATGGAAAAGGATTTACTAGTGGTGTCTCCTACAGTAACCTTGAAGTATCAGTTTTCTAACATGTTCTCCAGAAGGCTTGTGACTTTAAGACATGGAATAGTTTCCTTCAGCTTGAGCATCAAACCATCAAGCCATGTCATGTCATAACTGCAGTCAAATCAATAAAAGCCATGTAAGTTTTTAGTCTTTTTGGAAAACCAGTTTTGATAAATGAAGTAAGAGCCAGCTTCTCTTGGTGTGGAACCAAGGGTGAAATCCAGCAGGTTCTGACAGGTTCTGGAGAACCGGTAGTGGAAATTTTGAGTAGTTCGGAGAACCAGTAGTGGAAATTTTGAGTAGTTTGGAGAACCGGCAAATACCACCTCTGGCTGGCCCCAGAGTGGGGTGGGAGTGGAGATTTTGCAATATCCTTCCCCCAGGAGTGGGGAGGGAATGGGGATTTGCAGTATCCTTCCCCTGGAGTGGGATGGGAATGGATATTTTGCAGTATCCTTCCCCTGCCATGCCCACCAAGCCATGCCAACCAAGCCACACCATGCCCACCAAGCCATGCCCACAGAACCGGTAGTAAAAAAAATTGGATTTCACCACTGTGTGGAACCCAGCCTGAAATGAAGGGACAACCCAATCAACATCAACATCTTGGTACATTCTGTTATAAAGTAATTGTTTCAGAAGTTTATAACAAATGCTCAGCAGACCTATAGGGCGATAGCTTGCTGAATCATTGTGTGGCTTTCTGGGTTTGGGATATTTTGAATTGACAGGGGATTTTTCCAGTGTTCAAAGCATCTGTATAAAATTGTTGTAGCCATCTTCTAGTATGTGGTCCTAAATGTTTAATAAACTCTGGGAACATCCCATCAGGCCCAGTGGCCTTCCTTACTTGCAGTAGATGAAAGTTGCATTCATTAAGGGAACCTGTTATCATCACATCAATCTTTACTATGACTCATGCCAATCATATGGATCTAGGTGGTGCAACTTGCAATAGGGTAGGAAAATTGATCAAGGAAGCCTGTTCCATGTGTTATCCCATCACTTTCTTCACTGGAGTGGAGATATTCACAGAATGATCATGAACCAATCGTACACATCTTTTATTTGAAAGGACTTGATGTACTGTCTCATGGTTTCATCACCACATATTTTGATTTAAAGGTAGTCTGATGGAGAACGCATTTCAATAAATATCACCTGGAATTTTCAGTTGGTGCAAAATGTAGCAGCCAGATTCTCACAGAAGTTGACTACAAGGAACACATTACTTATGTTTTGAGGACTCTGCATTGGCTTCCCAAGGACAATTTAAAGTGCTGTTATTAATTTATGAAGTTTATGGCTTGGTGCTTGTTATCTGCAGGACTAGATCTCCCCATTAGGATCAGTCCAACCACACCAGGAGAAGCAGCTAGTTGTCCCTCATTTTGGGGAGGAGGGAGGGCATGGAAGTGCTTATTTTTGGAACTGGCCCACTGGAATAACCTCCCATTGGAGATTTGTTTGCCTCTAGCACCGTCTACCTTCTAGAAAAAGTAGATAATGGAGCTTTTCTGGAGGGCTTTTGGCACCTGGTGCATATATTTTGTTTAGATTTCATCTTTCTTCAGCTATTAAAACTACATTAAAAGAGAGCCAGTTCGATGTAGTGGTTAAGGTGCTGGCCTAGAAATCAGGAGACTGAGAGATCTAGTTCCACCTAAACATGAAAGCCAGTGGGTGACTTTGGACCAGTCACTCTCTCTCAGCAACCCACATCACAGGTTGCTGTTGTGGGGAAAAGAGAAGGAAGGAGTACTATCATGGTTCGCCTCCTTGAGTTACTTATAAAGAAATAAAGAAGGGGATACAAATGTAGTAAACAAACATTACATCTTTATATCTTGTTATCCACCAAATCTTATGATTGTGTTGATTCACAAATTTGATTAATAAATAATCAAATATATGCCAATGTTAATCAGTATAGTTACTTGCATATGAATAAAATCAAATTAATAATATAACTTTGCAACATCTTAAGCATTCCTTACAGTAGAACACAGGAATGAAGAACAGAATGAATGGGTGGGAGTGAAATTTGAAATTGATAGTAAAATGGCAAGGAAACCCCTCTTGAAATCACCAGGGCAAGATAAATTATACCCTAAAGTAGTGATCCCAGTGAATTATAATCCAGATGGATTTTTTTTCTGTTATCTGTAAAAATCCCAAAGAGCACTTCTTTGGGATATCTCGGTATCGAAAAAGGAGAAAAGAAATAGCCAGGTAACTATAGTGCAGCTGTTTTGACACTGATACCAAAGAAAATTATAGAGCAGATCATAGAGAACATGTTTGCAAAGTACTTCTAGATCAATGTGATAACTCTAATGGTGATCATCCCATGTTATTATTTCTTACAAAGAGTTCGTCAAACTAACATTATCTTGTTTTTGATCAAATACTCTACACATGGACATTAACAAATGGTTATCATTAAATCAAACTAACTACTATGCAGACTAAAATGGAGCAAAAACAAGACTGGGTGATAATTTGTTCTCAGATAATGAATTCCTTAAAAAATTACAATTTAAACTAAAAAATAATAATAATCAGATCATCAAGATATGAAGACAGCCATATTTGATGTGATTATACAGCTAAGGTAAAGAAAAGTTTTAAAGAATTAGATTGGATCAGTAGAGAAACTGAAGAATTCTAGACTAAAATTCATGATATTGTTAATGATGAAGCAAATAAACATCTTGAAGTGCAAAATGGGCTTTGTATAGATTCATTGAAAATAGCTAAATCAAGGAGAAAGGAAAAAGCAACATAGTTGGGGGGGGGAATTCCCCTAGTAAATGCTGAATTTCAGAAAAAAAGCACTGGGCCCTATCTAACAAAATGAAATTCATTGTAAAAAAAAGTAAAGTTTTACACTTGGGCAAGAAAAACCAAATGTACAGGTACAGACCAAGTGAAAAATAGCTCAACAGAAGTAACTGCGAGAGGGATCTGGGAGTCCTGGTACACAATCACTGAAATATGAGCCAGCAATGTGCTGCAGCGGTCAAAAAAGCCAACACAATCCTAGACTGTATTAATGGGGATAGAATCAAGATCACAAGACATGATACTACTGCTTTATAATGCCTTGGTAAGACCACACTTGGAATATTGCATCCAATTTTAGTCACCACAATATATAAAAAAAAAACATGTTGAGACTCTGGAAAGAGTGCAGAAAAGAGCGACAAAGATGAATGGGTAAAACATATGAAGAATGATTGCAGGAATTGGGTATGTCTAGTCTAGTGAAAAGAAGAACTAGGGATGACATGATAGCAGTGTTCCATTGTTTTAGGGGCTGCCACAAAGAAGAGGGAGTCAACCTATTTTCTAAAGCACCAGAAGGCAAGACAAGAAAGCAATGGGTAGAAACTGAACAAAGAGAGAAGCAACCTAGAACAAAAGGAATACTTCCTGACAATGAGAACAATTAACCAGTGGAATGGCTTGCATTCAGAAGTTGTGGATGCTCCATCACTACAGGCTTTTAAGAAGAGACTGGACAGCCACTTGTCTGAAATGGTACAGGGTCTCCTGCTTGAGCAGGGGGTTGGACTAGAAGACCACTTCCAGCTCTGTTATTCTGTTAAACTGCAAGAATACCAGCTGAACTGTTTACAAGATACAGTTAAATTGCTATATATCTGGGATCCCCAACTCCCGGCCATGGACCAGTACTGGTTTGTGGCCTGTTAGGAATCAGACCACAGAAGCGAGCTAAGCTGCATCCGTGCATGTGCAGGATCTAGGTAGTGTGTGAAACCATTCCCCTCCTCCCCGCCCAGTTCATGGAAAAATTGTCTTTTCCATAAACCAGTCCCTGCTGTAAAAAAGATTGGGGACTGCTGCTATATATAATGTGTAAGCAGGTATAGGAAACACAGCAGTGGCCAAGGAAAGGTGAACTAATGTTCTTAGGTTTAAAAAAGGGCAAGAAACGCTCCAGGTACCAGACAGGTGCACTAATTTCATATGCTCATAGTAAGGTGATGCTTACTATTTGCATCACCACCACCTCGCGTAGCTTGGCCCAATGATAAGTAATCCTTTTGAAGGGAATAATAATAGTAGAATAGGTAGAATTACTGGGACATAATAATAACTTGCTATTTCACTTATGTAAGAATTGCTTTGCTCCTGTAAGAATTAGAATTGCCCCTGCCATTTGCTTCTACTAGTGATCTAACTCCTGTTATCTTGTTTTTGTGTACAACTCAGTGCCTGGTGTGGGATATGTCATGGCCTGGCAGGGTTACATCGGGCAAATACCTGTGTTCCTAAGCACTCAGCCACCCTGTTCCTTGCTGCACAGCCAATGCAGGGCTATAATGGTCCAGGGGGCCAGAATTGGGTACTAAGCTGATGTCTCTGAAGGACGCTATAAAAGGACGCCATACCTTCCCGAAGGTGTGGCCTTTCACTGCATGCTCTTTGTCTGTATGTTGTGGAATGGTCTACCCAGTTCTTCTTTGTACAAATAAAAGCTGATATTTTTTCCAAGCCTCTTCTTGGGTCTCTCTCTTTGGCATTCTGGTGACTCAAGTACATTTTGGGACCTTACATTTTTCTGGCGCCCAACGTGGGGCTTGAAGGCACTGCTTTCCTTTGAGTTGGCCGCATTCGGCCCCTCACAAACTGAACTCCTTTGAAGTTCAGTGGCCTTCACTATGGCAGACGGAAGAAACCAGCTGGGACCAGTAGCGAAGTCAAGAGTGCTCTTGGCAAATTTAAAATATGAGAGTATGCTTATGGAACAAAATGATTTAGTATTAACCACTGATGTTCGCTTGAATCCAGCTAGGATGATCGGATATTGGTGCTGAGAAGGGGTTAATTTGTTTATAGATGGGAAGAGAAAGTGGTAGAACGTAAGAGAAGGATTTTCAGTAGAAACTAGAAAGTTAAGTTGATCTGCACAGAATTGTGAATTATATGCCTTAAATCAAGCTTTGAATTCCTTTGAAGCTCCAGGCAATAATTTAGCTGACTTGGAAGCCAGGATGGCAGCAGAAGAAGGAACTGAATGTTTAATGTTAGGTGAGAAGAAGGAGTTAGCGAAAGTGTGAAGTGGAGGAGGTAAATGGGTAGTACCTGATGGAAGGCAAATCTTGATTTTGGATGTACCATGTTTCCCCGAAAATAGGACATGTCCCAAAAATAAGGCCAAGCCTGATTTTTAGGCTGGGCCTAAATATACACCCTCCCCCAAAAATAAGCCCTAGTGAAGGGGTGGGCATGGCCAGCACAGGAGGCAGCCCTTCCCTTCCCTGGTCACCTCAGGGCTTCTTGGCCCCTTAATTGGATCAGCTGAGCCGCTCCGGCCACCATTCACGAAACAGCTGATTCATGGGTGCCACTCAGGCCGCCACCTCCAGCAAGCGTGGCCGCTTTTGCATCCAATTGCGGCTGCAAACGAAACCGGAGGCCAAGCGACGCACCCCACACGCCTCGTGCCCTCCTTAACTAACGGTGACAGTCAGAGCAGGCAATTCAATCCATGGAACAGGAAAGGAAGGCATGGAAATTCATACACCTGGGACATCGGAAGAAGCCCTGTGAGGAGACGCCACTGCCGATGTGTAGGAAATCTCCCCCCCACCTGCAGATCGTCCTTTCAAAGAGGAGTTTCACCAGGACGAATAGGTGGCTGGAGGCAGCGTTTGTGTCGGGTTGGGCTTTCTTCGTGAGGGGGACGATCTGGGGAGCGAGAGATTTAGGAAGCCTAGGCTGGCATGGGGCAGTTTCTCCAACGAAGCATCTGATTTATCCCCAGGGATGAGCGTCTTGTGGGCCGGCCAGAGAGGGAGCATATTCAATGAACTTCACTCTGTTTGTATCTCTGCAGGCAGCAGCATTGCACCAGGACGAAGAGGTGGCTGGAAGCAGCGTTTGCATCGGGTTGGGCTTTCTTCGTGAGGGGGACGATCTGGGGAGCGAGAGATTTAGGAAGCCTAGGCTGGCATGGGGCAGTTTCTCCAACGAAGCATCTGATTTATCCCCAGGGATGAGCGTCTTGTGGGCCGGCCAGAGAGGGAGCATATTCAATGAACTTCACTCTGTTTGTATCTCTGCAGGCAGCAGCATTGGCAGCGTCTCCAATCAGAGAGAAGGCAGAAGGAGCCCTGCGAGGAGACGCTGCCACCGCTGCCACCTGCAGAGACACAAACAGAGCGAAGTTCATTGAAGATGCTCCCTCTCTGGCCGGCCCACAAGACGCTCACCCCTGGGGATAAATCAGATGCTTTGCTGGAGAAACTGCCCCATGCCAGCCTAGGCTTCCTAAATCTCTCGCTCCCCAGATCGTCCCCCTCACGAAGAAAGCCCAACCCGACACAAACGCTGCCTCCAGCCACCTCTTCGTCCTGGTGAAACTCCTCTTTGAAAGGACGATCTGCAGGGGGGGGCGAGATTTCCTGCACATCGGCAGCGGCGTCTCCTCGCAGGGCTTCTTCTGATGTCCCAGGTGTATGGATTTCCATGGCTTCCTTTAC
>QLTV01001692.1:600184-610241 GCA_003457575.1 Thermophis baileyi | reverse complement strand
AGTCGTTGTCTCTGGATTCCCGGAATCTCCCGTTGAAGTGTGGCCCAGGAAACGATGGTGAGAGATGACCCAGTGTCAATCTCCATGGGGCACAGTGAGCCTTCGAGCAGGATGGTGACCTGTAGCTTCTTCCAGCACGGTGTGGATGCCTGCCGGATAATCGTTTGACAGGCATCGGCGGCATCAGCCCAGTCGGTCCTCCGTCGTGGCGGCCAGCCCCCGCGGTGAGGGTGTTTTGGGTAGCTGGGCTTGCTAGGTGCACGCCGCGACGTCTGTGGAGAGGGCAGCTTGGCACGGCAGACTCTGGCTAAGTGACCGCGACGGTCACATCGTTGACAGATGGCCTCGCGGTATCGGCAATCGGTGCAGAGATGGTGCCCTCCGCAGCTGGCACAAGGTGGACAGCGGTCGTCTGGTGCGTTTGCCGCTTCCCGCCGTTTGAATCTGAGGCGGCAAACTTCCTAGGTGCGCGCCGCGACGTCTGTGGAGAGGGCAGCTTGGCACGGCAGACTCTGGCTAAGTGACCGCGACGGTCACATCGTTGACAGATGGCCTCGCGGTATCGGCAATCGGTGCGGAGATGGTGCCCTCCGCAGCTGGCACAAGGTGGACAGCGGTCGTCTGGTGCGTTTGCCGCTTCCCGCCGTTTGAATCGGAGGCGGCAAACTTCCTCATCGCTGTCAGGTGAGTAGTCTCGCGCCAAAGTCTCGCGATGCACGCTGACATTCTTTCGCGCGTTCCTTGGGCTGCTTTGTTGTTGAAGCACCTCACTCGACCTAGTGGATGCTTCGGTTGCCCGGGCCTCGTCTAGGGCAATCTGGAGCATGAGAGTTGTCTGCGAAAGCAGCCTCCGCTGTAGAGTAATGTCCCGAATTCCGCAGATCACCCGGTCGAGCAGCAGCTCGTCCAGATCTCGGAACTCGCAGTGGGCAGCTGCTTTCCAGAGCGCGGCGACATATTCATTGATTGTCTCTCCCTCCTTTTGGTTCCTTAAATTAAATTCGTGCCGCTGCACATATTTGAAGGGTTTAGGCACGTAATGCGTTTTCAACATGCTCTGAAGAGCGGACCAGGTGACCGTCTGGACTGGCGTTGGTTCAGCTAGCGCCTGGGCAGTGTCGAAGACATCTGTCCCACAGTAGCTCAGGAATAGAGCTCTCTTGCGGCTGTCCGACAGCCCGAGGAGCTGTCCGACAGCCCGAGGAGGTCGTTGGCCTCCATGAAGCATTCAAAGCGAGTCATGTAGGTGTCCCAGTGCTCCCGTGCCAGGTTGAAATGACTCGGCGGGGCGTGCGTCGTCATGGCGGCTGAGTTGGCGCTTTAGAAAGGCCGTTTGTCGAAGACTTGATGCCCCGGGCTGGATTGCGTGGTAGTCAGCTCTTTTCTGGCTTATCTGTCTTCCGATCCCACCTTCGTCGCCAGTGTTAGATAGGGTGAATGGAAGAGGCAGGTAGAGTGACTTCAAAACAACAGCTCTTTATTAGTCAAGTGCTAACAATCCAGCAAAAGCCCTGTCTGACAGCCAGCCCTTTTATAGGGAGCTGTCAGACAGGCTAACCAATCAGCAGACAGTATTTTCCCTCCAGAATGGAGGACCTGACTGAAGCCTATGTGCTTCAGTCTGAGAATGTAACACCGGGCAATTAAAAAATGTGAAATACAAATAAATAAATACTGTGCATCAAGTCATATGCAAAATCCTGCAGCAAAGATAGCACCCTATCTGTATTGTGCTAATAAATTTGATGAAATGAGCTGATATTCTGAAGAAGAACAGTTTGTTTCATCTGAAAGGTAAAATATACAAGACAGTGAATGGAGGGATGATGCAAGAAAACCATGTAAAGGGCTAATCACAACAACTATAAATAACTTTCTAGGAAAGCAAAGCCAGTTGGGTAAAATTCCACCTGCAGTTGTGCCATAATCAGAGACATTTTAATGCAAATCAAGGAAAATGTCCTGCTTGCTTGGTTTACAACACTTTGTTTATGCAGACTTTTAATGCTGGGGTCAATGGATATTTTCCTAATTAGTTTGTTCGTATGCCTGGGAAAGCTTAATAAACCTTATTTATTAGTGGATGCATTATGAAACACAATGTGCCTTTAGTTATAATCCCATGTTAGGATCACTTAAGTGCAGAACTAGATGTCTCCATTAAGGCCAGTCCAACCAAATCATTCATACCAGGAGAAGCAGCTACTTGTTCCCATTTGGGGGGGGGGATGGAAGGGCAGTCTTTTGGGAACTGGCCCTCTGGAATGACCTCCCCCTGGAGATATGTTTTCCTCTAATACTGCCTACCTTCTAAAACAGCAGCCCCCAAACTTTTGGGCACCAGGGACCAGTTCCATAGAGAGAGGTTTTTCCATGGACCAGAGGGGGCGTGGTTTCACGTACTGTCTGCATCCTGTGGATGGAGCTTCACTTGTTTGTGCAGCCTGGTTTCTGGCATGCTGCGGACCGGTGCTGGTCCAAGGACCGGGGTTGAGGAACCCTGTTCTAGAAAAAAGCAGACAGTGAAGTTTTCTAGAATGCTTTTAGGGTCTGATGCCATACTTTTGGTTTAGGTTTCATCCAAACCTCAGGATGCCATTATAGAGCATTTCATGCCAAAACAACTAGACATAAAGATAGTTTTTTTTCCTCCTTGCCATCATTCTGCTGAGCACACTGTCTCATTTCTCATCTTTTCTCATCTTCTCATCTTTCCTACTACCTTGTCCTATTGGTTTCTTATGATTTAGCAATTGTTGTTTGTAACTTATGATGAATGATTGTAACTATGATTTATGACCTATGGCCTATTACTTGCTGTTGATGTGTACACTGTGAGCTTATGCACTGGAGACCAAATTCCTTGGGTGTCCAATCACACTTGGCTAATAAAGAATCCCATTCCATTCCATTCCATTCCATTCCATTCCATTCCATTCCACTCCACTCCACTCCACTCTATTCTATCTTCAGTTTTAACACTATATTACCTTTTTATATCTTGCTAACCACGTGACTGTGGTGGTGTACAAATTTAATTAATAATAAGCGAACAAATACTGCATATGCCATACAGCAGTTAGCGGCATATAGAACAAATCAATAAATAAAATGACTGTGCTATAACTTTCACTTAAATTTATGTTAAGCACTATTTAGGGCAAAACACAAAAATGAATAGGCAGGAGTAAAACTTAAAATTGATAATAAAATGACAAGGAAATGCCTATGGCTTTGAATGAATTTAAATCTTCAGGGCAAGATAAATAGTATCCTAGGGTACTGAACCAAGTAGAATATGATCGAGCTAGATTTATTTTAGAAAAATCCCAAAAAGCAACTTCTGTGACAGATTAGTGTAGTAAGGCAAGTGTCTGGGTGAAAAAAGAGAAAAGAAAGAGCCAGATACCAACAGTACAGCTGTTTTGGCACTGATAGCAGGGAAAATTATACAGCAGATCATAAAAGAATTTATTAGTAAGATACTTCTGAATTAATGTGATAATCTTAAGGATTATCACCCCATGTTGTTATTTGTTATGAACATCTAATCAAATAAACATTATCTTGTTTTTGATCAAGTACTCTGTGCATGGACATTTCCAAATGGACAGGATTAAATCAATCAGAGGATTACATACTCTGCAAATTAAGATGGAGTAGCTCTATTCAGTCAGGGGGAAAAAAAGCCTGGTGATAACTATTGCTCAAATTGTGGATTTCTTGTAAAATTACAATTTAAAGGAAACAAAATAATCAGATCACCGAGATATGAACACAGCCCTATTTGCTGTGATTACCGTATTTTTCGGACAATAAGACGCTCCTGACTATAATACGCACTTAGCTTTTGGGGAGGAAAACAAGAAAAAAAAATCTGCCTCTGCCTCTGCCTCCCAGCAATTTGCCTCCTTGCAGCAAACAGCAAACAGCCTGGTCAGCTTCAGCACAGCCTGATTCAGCACGAGCAGCTGATTGGTGGTTGGATCTGCCTCCCGGAATACCGATGATCAGCTGTTCCAGGCTGCTGGGATTGCCGCCACCTATTGGTGCCATCGCCACCCATCGCCACTACCACTTATCGCTGCCTCCACGCGACCCATTTTTGGCCTCCATGCGTCCCATTTTTGGCCTCCGTGTGCCCCATTTTCAGCCTCCGTGCACCCCATTTTTGGCCTCCACACACACCATTTTTGGCCCATTCCAGGCAGTGGGGATAGGCCACGGCGGTGGCGATCCCCGCCGCCTGGAATGGGCCAAAAATGGGGCATGTGGAGGCCAAAAACGAGATGTGCGGAGGCCGAAAATGGGGCACGCGGAGGCTGAAAATGGGACGTGCAGAGGCCGAAAATGGGGAGTGTGGGGGCGGCAATAGGTGGCAGCAGTCGGGAGGCAGATCCAACCACCAATCAGCTGCTCATCCTAAATCAGGCTGTGCTGAAGCTGACCAGGCTGTTTGCTGTTTGTTGCAAGGAGGCAAATTTCTGGGAGGCAGAACCCGAAGGGTGGGGGCCGGCGGGTGGGTGGGGCTTCGGCAACATTCGCTCTATAAGGCGCACAGACATTTCCACCCAATTTTTTTTGGGGGGGAGAAGTGCATCTTATACACCGAAAAATACAGTATATAGATAAAGTAAAGAAAAATGAGGTGGGATGTGAAGTGGGACCCAAAAATAAGCTCTTTTTTTATCAAATGTAGAGTGGAAGGAATATCTATCAAATTTGCAGATGCCACAAAACTGAATGAGATAGCTCATGTTCTTTTAAAGTAAGGGAATAAAATGAAAAATGATTTTCATAGGTTAAACAGATGGGCTGAAAATAATAGTGAAATGTAATAGAGAAAAATATGAAATTCTTTAGTTAGGAAACAGGCATCAAATGCATATGTATACTAGGTAGGGAGCTACATGGCCTAATAATAGAACTTAGTATATGGAATCTTGAAATATTAATTGATTAGATATTGAATATGAGCTGGCATTGTGATGTGGCTGAAAAAATGCAGGTTCCAATTAATAGATGTATAGCTTCCCAGTCTTGGGGAAATAATAGTTCCAAATTATTCTATACTGATGAGAGCCCTGCTTGAGCACTGGATCCAGTTATGGGTACCATACTTGGAGAAGAAATGAAATGGAACAATGTCATAGTACGACAGAGGCCTTACATAACTGGCACTGAATCTCTCAGGCACTGAAATGAAATGTATCATCTGTCATCTCAGGTTGAATTGAAATCGTATTATGAAATATGAATAACATTGAATTAGAAATTGGTAGCAGGATCAATGCCCACATTATCCACCAATTATATTACAAAACTTTTAAGGCTCATATATGCAATGTTACAACATGAAATAGTGAATGTTCCACGTAATATGACCACAGCACAATACAAATATACTTTATGAATACTCTCACGCTCATTCCTACTGTGCCAACAGGGAGGGCGGGAAGAAGGAAGGAAGGAAAGAAGGAAGGAAGGAAGCCTTTTCAACTACTGCCCAGGTACATACTGTACAAGTGACTCAGGAGATTCCAAAGAGCTCTTTGTAAACGAATCTCAGCTTACTGATACCACAGTTCCATATTTTATACTCTTAGCCTAGTTTATCGTTCATGCCTTAATCTATTCCTTCCTGTTTTAAATGTTTTAACTCTCTACAAGAGTTTATACATTTAAGCAATTATCAATACACAACTGAACTTCAAATTTTGTCTTACTTTTCTCCATGCCATAAATCTTTTTTATCCATTTTGAATCTAATAATTGTAAACGGGAAGACCATTGACAACAATATTCTTCTGCCACTAATTGTTCCCTTCATTTAATTTTATTTTACCCTTGATGGTTTTCCAATAATTCTTGATACATTAACCATTTGTTTTTGCCTGCTGCTTCACTTCTATGGAATGCTTCTTGTGCTGAGTTTCACAAATGTATTTTTGGTCACAACCTCGGTTTATTCCACATTCTCAATATGGCACATCTAATAAAATGATTTTTAAAATCCACATTAATTTTAACTTTATTGTACCCTAAATATCTATGTCATCCAAACCAAAGTGACCTTCTAACTCCAAAAGTCTCTTGGTTTTTTTTTTTTTTTTTTTTGTAAATCCATTCTTTTATCCAGCCCAAACTATAATCAGATAAACTGTTCTGTTCCCAGCGACGAGCCACCAATAATACACACACACAAACTTTCAAACAATCTTCTTTTACTCAGAAGAAAGATCTCCTAATACTGTCTTAGGAGTCGGGGAACACAAAATAAAGTCCAGCTTGTTAATATGTAATCTTAACAGCTGGCCAGAGTCCAATAGATAAGGAATAAGTCTTACGGTCTCTGGCAAAACTCCCAGAACTTGAAAGGCAAGAAACAAGACCCGTCCTGGAACAGATATCCGAGCAGACTGGATTCACAAAGTTCAAGAGAGAGATCAAACGGTTGTTTCCTGCGACCAGGCCCCGCGTAGTCAAGGCTTAAATAATCTAAGGGTGTGGCCACTTAGCCTGCAGCTCTACTCTCGAGGAGACCTCCTCCTGAGTAGCCACTCTTGCCTTCTAGCAGCCCTGCGTGCCCGAGCATTGAGACGAAGAGGTCTTCAGCCCTGATGGGCTCCTCAGGAGGTACAGAAGGCCCTGCTTGACTCTCAGCCTCCTCGCTCTCTGACTCGGGCGCCAGGTGCACGGGCCAATGGTACCGTGCCACAACCGCCTCATCGTCCTTGGGATCCCTGAGCACTGGCACGGGACGCTGGCGGGCCACAACATAAACAGACTTTACCTCTTTGCATCTTTTAACACTTTATATTTAACTCATTGTTCTTTACCTTATTAAAAAATAGACACATATTTTGCCATTGTTTGAATAAAGCATCATCATAATAGTTTGTCTGAAACAAAAACATCATTCTAGGCAAAACATTCATTTTTATCACAGAAATATAACAGCAACAATGTTAATTTCTCCCATCTTAGCATGCATATCTTTCTTGATTTCATCCCATGTCTTAACATAAAAGTATGTCACAGAAGTGAGTACACCCACTCACATTTTGTAAATATTTAAGTATATCTTTTCATGTGACAACACTGTGTACACTGTGTAGGGGTGTACTCACTTTTGTTGCCAGCAGTTTAGACATTAATGGCTGTGTGTTGCGTTATTTTGAGGGGACAGCACATTTACACTGTTATACAAGCTGTATACTCACTATTTTACATTGTAGCCAAGTGTCATTTCTTCAGTGTTGTCGCATGAAAAGATATACTTAAATATTTACAAAATGTGAGGGGGTGTACTCACTTCTGTGACATACTGTAGTTATTTTGAAATAACATACAATTCATATTTGCCATAGTAATACCAAAGTATTTTAATTTTTTCTCAGTCTTGATACCAGTTTTTTCCATCAGTTCTAATTGGTTTTTATAAATTTCATATTTTTAACACCTTCATTTTCTGATTGTTAATCTTAAAACCTGTGAACATACCAAAGTCTTTTAATTTTCTCATTGATATTTTTACTCCCTCTAGTGGATCTTCCAATACTAACAGCAAGTCATCCTC
The DNA here is from genome assembly GCA_003457575.1 of Thermophis baileyi. NCBI lineage: Eukaryota > Metazoa > Chordata > Lepidosauria > Squamata > Dipsadidae > Thermophis > Thermophis baileyi. Next base: position 602,662 of record QLTV01001692.1, on the reverse strand, counting down.
AAATGCCCTTAACTTATAAGTTTCTTTTTAAATCTTTATTCCCATGATTCTCTGACTTTGTCTTATGTTTCTATTATGTACTTTAAGAACTAAAATGAACAAGAGTGGAGTTGGTAAACATCCTTGTCTTGTTCTTTTTTCAATCTCACAGGGTTTTGGTAGTTTTTTGTTAACAATTATTTGTCTTTTCACTGAAGTATCAATGGATCTTACCCATTTAATAACATTATCTTGAAGGTTCATATATTCCAAAATTCTTAACAAGAAAATAACATTCAAATTGTCAAAGACCTTCTCTGTATAAGAATTTCAATGCAGTTTATTTTTCATTATGTTGCTCCAAATATTCCAAAATATCCAACATATTTCTAATATCTAATAATTGTCTTTTACGTAAAAGTCTATATTGATCTTCACAAATAAAGATTGGTAAAATTATTTTCAAACATTAAATGAAAATCATAGTCATTAATAAATTGTCATTATTCCTTATTATAGGCTTTGATCAATAGTTTCTTGTTAAAGTCAAATCTTTAAATGTAATGTTATATTAGCATCTTTCTAGCTATCCAGATTTTTTCCAGTTTTTAGAATAATATTCATTGTTTGTTGTAAAGGTTGTAAAAGCTTTTTACCTCAAAACATAAATAGTAAAAAGCCAACAGTCCATTGGACCAGGTGCCTTTCCTGTTTTAGTCTTTTTGATAGCTTCACACAATTAACTTATTGTTATACGTCTGTTCTAAATTTGTATCTGATTCTCTGTAATCTTTGGTAAATTCTGTTTATATAAATATTTATCCACTTTTTCTGTGGTAAGTTTTTGACCTTTGTATAAAATAATATAATACCTATGAAGCACTTTTTGCATATTTGATTTATATTTTATTACAGTTTTACCTTCTTATAATTTTAATATCACTTTCTTTTCTTTTTATATGCCATTTTTCTGGCTTATTTGCAAGTTCAAAATTTCTTTGTTTTGCATAGATCATCTTCATTCCTGTCTGTCTCATTCTTACCACAGATAGTTCCCCCTGAAAAAGCTTAATTTGTTGAGTAATAGTTGTCATTCCTAGGTTGTTGTTTTTTTTAAAAATTTCTTCCTTTTTAAAAAAATCTCATTCCATCTCATTTTTGTAATCTGTCATTTTAAAATCCATTTATTTTATTTATTTATTTATTTATTTTTGTCAAGCATATATAAGATTACTAAAAGTATAAACATGTATACATGAGATGGTTATGAGTACATGGGAACATTAGGACAGGGACGGTAGGCACGTTGGTGCGCTTATGCACGCCCCTTACAGACCTCTTAGGAATGGGGTGAGGTCAACAGTAGACAATCTAAGGTTAAAGTTTTGGGGATTTGGGGAAGAAACCACAGAGTCAGGTAGTGTATTCCAGGCATTGTCTGCGCCCCAGGCCACATGTCCGCTACCGGTTCTCTGTACTGGTCCGAACCGGTAGCATTTCACCCCTGCTCTGGACTCGTTTGATTGTATTAATGTCCGATATGTAGTGCGGGTTCCAGACAGATGAGCTGTATTCGAGAATTGGTCTAGCAAATGTTTTGTATGCTCTAGTTAAAAGTAAAATATTACCAGAGAAGAAGCTACGCAAGATTAGGTTAACAACTCTTAATGCTTTTTTGGCAATGTTGTTACAGTGGGCTTTGGCACTTAGATCATTAGAAATGAGTACTCCAAGGTCCTTAACAGAGGGTCGTCTATAAGGTCATATCTGCCCAGCTTGTATTTTGTGTTCTGATTTTTTTTTTTGCCAATGTATAAGACAGAGCATTTGTTGGTTGAGATTTGCAGTTGCCACTTGTTTTGCCACTTGTTTGACCATTAGTGACACATAGTCAAGGTCTTTTTGAAGGGTAGCAGCATTGTCGGTAGTATAGAATAATTTTACATCATCAGCAAATAGAACGCAGTTGCTTTTAATATGATCGCAAAGGTCATTTATGTAAAGTATAAAAAGTGTTGGCCCTAAAACGCTACCTTGGGGGACACCGCTGTTAACAGGTACAGGATTTGATATAGCGTTTGATATTTTGACCACGTTGCCTGTTTGACAGGAATGCAGTTATCCATTTATGCAGGGGGGCAGAAATGCCATAAGATTGCAGTTTTAGAAGTAGTTTGTCGTGCACCACTAAATCAAAGGCTTTACAGAAGTCTATGTAAATAGTGTCTATTGCTTTGCCTTGATTGAGTTGTGTAGTCCATATGTTTTTGCAGTGTAGGAGTTGCAGATTACAGGATAAAGGTTGTTTGTTTCTAAGTGGAGGGTAATAGATTGGTTTACGATTGATTCCATAACTTTGCAGGTGACGCAACATAAAGAGATTGGTCTATAATTTTCGACTAAGCTGGGGTCTCCTTTTTTGACGATAGGGATGACCGTGACTAGTGACCATAGGTTGGGCAGGGATCCGGTCTTGAAAGATATTTCTAAGATTATACT
>QLTV01001692.1:587473-598580 GCA_003457575.1 Thermophis baileyi | reverse complement strand
ATGGGAGGTTGGATGTTGGGATGTTGGCTGATGGGAGGTTGGATGTTGGGAGATGAGTTGTTGGATGATTGGGAGAGTGTTGGATGATTGTTGGATGATTGTTGGAGATTGGGATGTTGGATGATGGGGGGTTGGATGTTGGAAGATGGATTGCGGAACTTCCTTTTGATGCAGTCTGCGCGGTAGTCAATGTATAAGTCTGTTTCTCCTTCGTTTAGATGTCTTTTGAGTTCTGTGCGGAGTTCACAGGAGCTGACTCATTGTAGTATAGATAGGTCTGGCCATGAGCGAAGTTTGTTATAATTGGAGTTGGTTTTGGCAATTGTGTTGATTGTATAAATAAATTTGTGTTTGCTGGACTCATCCTTGCAAACGACTTTGCAAAAGCGTGGGGCCACCGAGCTGTCATTGTTTTTGAACTCGGGGCCATCTCTAGAAATTTCAATGATTTCTTCGGAGGAGATAGTTGATGTATGATGGCTGCTGATAATGTTGCAAATTTTTGTGATATCTGGTTCGTTGGTGACATCTAGACCAAATAGAATAGAGTTTGGACGTTTCTGTTCTTGTTCAATGGCGTCTTTAATGAGTATGGAGATATTGTTTGTTTGGTTAGTGGTTGTTTGTGGTTGTTGTGGTGGTGGTTGTAGTGGTTGTTGAATTGGGATAGGGTTTTGAGCTGAGTATTGAGTATTCACTTTTCTGTGCTGTATTATTATTATTATTTTTTCAAAAGATGTAAAACGTGCTTCTAAATTTGCTACTATTCATGCTTCTAAACGTGCTTCTAAGGAGTCTATGGATGTTTGTTGTGTTTTTATGGTTGTTTCTAAGGTTTTGACTTTTCCAGACAGAGCAGTTAAGTAGTCCAATTTTGGTAAACATGATGGACAGAGATAAGGAAATGTAGATGCTGTTAGTAGGAAATTGGCTATCGGTTTTGTTATTCCCAAGCAGGAGTGATGGGCATGCTTGTTACATAGGCGGCATTTCTTGTGTTCCTCATCTTCATTGATATTTCCATTACATTTATAGCATGTGCAGGAGTAGTTTGGGTCTTCCTTGGTGGAGTTATCTTTCTTTTGTTTGGAGTTTTTGCTTGGCATGGTAGATTTTTTCAATCAGTGCCACACTAATCAATAACACTAACTATTCAATATGATAGTCTGATCAATAGCAATAACTATTCAATATGATAGTTAATCAATTAATCAATGATGCAATAATCACAGTAATTACAGTTATAAAATAAATCAGCAATTAAAGTTTCTCTAATCAGTAATCTATTGATTTACTAGACAGTTAATCAAATACTATCAATCCATTACACTAATGAATAGATCAGTAAACAATAGATCAGTAATCAGTGTCAATTAACCAAACAATTAAATAATTAATTATTATACTAATCAGTCAGTTGATAATTCAAAAATTGATCTATTAAAAAAATTGATCCATTTAATCAATGATGTAAGTCTTGAGGGTAATGAGGTATTGAGGCTTAGTAATGAAAGGGTTTCTCCTTGGTTTCTCCTTAGAGCCACGTGGTTTGTATTTTGTTTTGATGGTGGCTGAGTCAGTAATGAAAGGGCTACTCCTTTGTTTTTTCTTTAATTTTGTGAGTATGTGATTACTTTATTTGTTTGATTTCTAGCCAGATTGTTTCTTAGTGAGGTAGAGGATATTAGTGGAGTTTTTGAGGTAATTGAGAAATTTAGATCAGGAAGCCTTGCCTTGATGTTGAGGAAGAACCTTTCCTTGGTGATGGGGCCGAAGCCTTGCCTTGGTGCTGGGGACGAGGGTAGCCTTGCTCCAGCAGGGGATTTGGTTGTGGGGGATTCTGCAGTGAATAGCGGTATCCTTGAGTAAGCGATCCACTGCCTCTCACCTTCGCCGGGATTTCTAGCGGTAGCTTTGCACCGGCGGTGGATTTGGCAGTGGGGATTATGCGATGGGGAGCGGTAGTGTTGTTTTAGTGATCCGAGCTACGGCCTCACCTTCTGAGATATGGCCTCTCTTTTGCTGGGAACTCGATGGGAATTCAAAATAATCAGCAGCGGGGAGCTTGATGGGATTCGGCAGCGGGGAGTAGCAGTAGCCTTGCCTCAGCGATCCTCGGTGGTCCGGGGATACGGCCTCACCTTCACCAGGATACAGCTTTGCCTTCCTAGCTGAGCGCCGCCATCTCACCTCACACTGGTCACCGGGTGATCGAGCGCTCCGGAGCTTCCCAATGATCTTTTCTGAGCCTCACAGAGCCTTACAGAGTTCCGTGGTGACTCTCTCGAGGTAGGGATGTCATGGGTGAACCTTTTCGAGATTCGCGGTGCTTTGCAGCAATCCTATCGAGGTAGGGATGCGGTGGGCGCTTCAGAGTGAGAGCCTCACCTTCCTACCTGGGCGCCGCCATCTTCAGATTAGCCTCACACTTTTCTGGTATAACTTGTTTCTCTTCCAAGGGACTTTTTGAATATATATGGTAAGGGGAAAACACAGGTAATACTCCTGCTTCCTCTTTTCTTCATGGCAACAGCCCTGTGAGGTGGGTTGGACTGAGAAGTATCTGGCACTAAATAACTCCCCAGTTTTCATGCCTAAGGCAGACCTAGAACTCAGAGTCTCTGGTTTCTAGGCCGGCACCTTCACCATCATGCCAAACTGGCTTTCTTTTATGGTGGCATGGCAAAGAAAACAGAAAATTAGGCAAGAAATCTGGGATTCACAGAAAAGAACCATGTGGATGTAGAAAGAAAAGCTGAGGTACCATAATGAGAAACTTCTCCCTTAGCATTGAAAACATGAAGGAGACGGTCATTCTTCTTAACCTTAATTATACCAATCTCTGTGGTGTTAGAATTATCATGGTGTAGAACTCATAGTTCTTAAGGCTGATGGTCCTTCACTTCCTTCATGCCTGCTTCTTTGTATTAGTTAATGAGGAATTGATTGCTGCCTACCAACTATGCTGGGTTCAACAATACTTTTGACCAGAGAAGGCAGACCACGTACCACTAGATCAAGCTAATGATCATACTTCACTACCACTCTGAACCAATGAGGGCCGCATGCTGCTGACCGCAAGCTTGAACAATTCTCAGTTAATTACAACAACAATTGTTCCCCAAAGGGAGGAGATCTTAACAGCAGAAGTTGAACAACTAGTATTTCAGTCACAACACAAACACTGCCTTGTTATCTGCTCCTTCAGGTCCTTGGGAAACTTACTACAAGGCTACAAAAAAAGGTGCTGAATGATGGCACTATCATATTAAACTCTGCCACAGTTGATGGCAAGAAAGAGAGAAGTCACTGCCATTGCTTTCCTGCCTGTGATACTCTTCTCCTCGCTAAGGTGGATAATTTTCAGTTTTTATGTCCCAACAACAGAATGAATTGGATTATCTTGTGTTACCTCTGCATAGTATTACTGTAAAGATTCCGTTAGGGCCAGGAAAGGAGAAGGAGAAAGAATCCTTGTTCAGTAATAAAGCACACATTTGTGCATCTACCCAAACAACCAATCGGGTGTCTTAGATTTGATTCTAGAACATTCTTCACACTGCAGGTGGTGTAAAAGATATTTTTATTTTTTATCTTTACAAAGATGATGTAAAAGATGGAGGGTCAACAATACTGTGCTGATTGGCTTTATTTATTTATTTATTAAATTTATATGCCACCCATCTCATCAGAGACGATTCTGGACAGCTTACAAACAGTAAAACTAGTACACATTAAAATAATAAAAGAAAGAATAACAGCAATACTAAATACTAATACTCTGGCTTCATGAATAAAAATGGTGCTGATGATGTTTGTCCATCGTGTTCGAAGAGGACCTTGACATCTAACAGGTTGTTGGCTGTCCACGATGTGGCCACAGGTGGCTGGTAAGGCCTATGCGGGCACGAAATGTTCTGCCACATGTTGGGCAGACATGTGTGGGCACCATTGTTGCAGCATTTGCAGCTCTGGCTTTGTGGAGTGCTCGCTTCTGTTGTGCTATGGTTGTTCTCCTGTCCTCAGATGTCTGGTAGCCTTGGTGGATCAGCGTGAGCCATGTTGATTGATCTTGTGCCAGGGTTTCCCAGGAGGTGGTGTCGATATCCAGGGACTTGAAGGAGGCTTGCAACATGTCTTTGTATCGCTTCCTTTGTCCCCCATGTGATCGCTTTCCTTGAGACAGCTCACCATAGATGAGCTGTTTAGGGATGCGAGGGTCTGGCATCCTTGCAACATCGCCTGCCCAGCGTGTCTGGGCTTTCATCAGCAGGGTGTGACCTGATGGCAGGCCTGCTCTGGAGAGGACTTCTGAATAATAATGGTAAAAATGGTATTGCCTGTGAGAGATCCTGCTATTACCTGTCAAAATGATAAGGAAATATGCAAATAGATTAAGCAATATGTGTCACTGCAAGATTATATTCAGTTCATAGTCCAGTGATGTATCCACCAACAGGAGGAACAGGAGAAATCTGAGGACTAGATCACTGCATTGGTGATGGGTGGAACCATTTAAATTCTAGAATATCTACAAACAAGTTCAGCCTCTCAGGTTAAAGCCAGTTATTCAGCTACAGCATAGACTATTTTACTTTGAACAAAAAATAAATAAAAATGACAGAACAAATAAAAACGTAAACTGGAAAGGGAAATTGGAGTATCAGATCTTTCAAAAACTTGAGTTTTATTCAAACAGCCATATTAGGTTATAACCAGGGGTGGGTTCTGGATCCTTTTGCTGCCGGTTTGCTCAGGGTCGCGCTGTGCGTGCGCGCAGCAATCAAAAAATAGCTTCTGTGCATGCGCAGAAGCAAAATCCAAGATAGCGGTGCCCACAGAGACACCAACAGAACCGGCTCCGTGATGTCATCGCCGAGTTACTAACAGTTCTAAAGAACCGGATAGAACCAGTAGGAACCCACCTCTGGTTATAACTTAATATTATTAATATTACTATTAGCAGTCTGTTGTAATAACTAAAGTGGTGGCCTGGAAACCAGGAGACTGTAAATTCTAGTCTTGCCTTAGACATGAAAGCCAGCTGGGTGACTTTCAGCCAGTAACTTTCTCTCAGCCCAATTTACCTCACAGGGCTGTTGTTGTGGGGAAAATAGGAGGAAGGAGTATTATGTATTTTTGTCACCTTGAGTTACTTATAAAATAATAAAAGTGAGATAAAACTTTAAAAATAATAAATAAATTAGTCATTTGTTTAGAATGCATATTGTTGAAATGTGGGAAATACAGGAAAGAAGAGGAAAAAAAGGTCATTCTTCACTGAGCACATACATAAAATTCACTCCAGGGTGGTTTCTAACTTACCTCTCTGCCAGTTCGCTTCCTCCCACGCCGCGTGGCTGCGCCTTGTGGGCACGCGCGCATGCATGCGCAGTGCAAAAAATAAATAAAAATAAATAAATAAATAAAAATAAAAAATAAAAAAGCCAAAAACAAACGCATGCGCAGTGCCGGAAACTCGGCTTCTGCGCATGCGCAGAAGAAAAAAAATTTGAAAAAAAAAGATGGCGGTGCCTACGGACTGGCACCGACCGAACTGGATCCGTGATGTCATTGTGACACCACCAGTGGGTCGCTACCTGTTCGGGCGAACTGGTCCGAACTGGGAGGAACCCACCTCTGATTCACTCCTAAAATGATTGGGGATGGGAGCTTAGAACTTTACAAAAGAACATTTGTATTCTGAATTCTAAAAAAAACACGTTATCATCTCCCACATCAAGAGCAGTCAGCCCTTGAATAGTAAGAATTGGATAATATGCATGAGCAGGATTTATCCTGCTTATGGGAAGAGCTGGTTGGCCATTTCTTCCTGACTACTAGATCAGAAAGTCTTTTTTGATCAAATCCAGCCAGGCTTTATGTTAAAATAAACAACCCCAGCAGAAAATGGAATGAGTGGTATACCTTGAATACTTAATGATAAGTTCCTTGAACGAAAAAAATAACCACACTGGAACGATTAGCAATACTGCCAGCCAAACTTCTCTTTTCTTCCTGAGCTGTGGGAGCTTTGCTTTGGGAAAAGCAAATTATACAGTTCAAGATGATGAATGATCAAAAATCATCTCAGGTCTTTCTTGTGTTCTTCACAGCCATAGACGTAGATCAGGGGTGTCAAACTCAAGGCCCGGGAGCCGGAGCCGGCCCATGGGGTGCTGAGGTCTGGCCTGTGGGGCTGCCCTGGAAACAGTGAAGGACTGGCCCGCAGTGCCTCTGCCAGCAAAAATGGAACTATGGAGGGCCACAGGGGACCCTCCTGAGCTCTGGTTTTGCTGACAGAGGGTTGAAGGAGGCCATCGCAGCCAAAAACGGATCACAGGAGCCCGTTTTCACTGGCAGAGTGCTCGGGCCACCACAGGCATCCCAACACAAGTGATGTCGAGCTGGCCACGGCCACCCTGGCCATGCCCACCCTGGCCCCCCGAGGTCAAACACAACCCTGATGCGGCCCTCAATGAAATCGAGATTGACACCCCTGATGTAGATTGATAAAAGTATTACAGATAGTCCTTGACTTACAATTGCAATTGCACCTGGAATTTTGATCATAAGCTGTGATGGTTATAAGTTGAGGCACCCATGTGACCAGATCTGATTTTACGACTGTTTTTATGGCAGTCATTATGCAAATCATGCAGTGGTAGATCCAAATCACACTGTTGTAAATCAGAATGCATTCTCTCAAATGAAACTGTTCTAACTCCAACCAGCTATTAAATGACCAGTTGTAAATTGAGGATTGCCTGTACTAACAATATACATGGACATACATTGCTTTAGAGTGTTATGGATTTGCATCTTACAAATTTCATTGCATTAATCTGAATATCTTTTGAGTAATAAGTTAAAATTGTGTTATCATACTATCTAGCGTATATTAGGTGTGGTGAATTTTTGCAATATGTATATTGTATTGACTTTGAGGCAAGGATATGCCAAACTGGGAGTTTTATGTTGAAATTATAGTCTCAAGTATGATCAGATTTAAAGTATGTCACTTAGCTGGTCCATACTCCGCAGGTGTATGCTATGGTTACAACATCCACCTCAGTGGGTGTATCACCTAGTTGAAGGTGTGTATCTGTTCACAAGAATAATTTTGCATCATGACTTCTGCATTATTATTCAAACTAATCTTCTTCAGTGGCTTGTGGCAACATAGTGGAGAGTAGGGAGACTGGATGTTGATTGTGCAATATATATACGTTTACTGGATTTTGATTTTGAAATGACATAAGAGTTGCAATATACTTTTATGTGATAGGCACAAATTTATGAGATCATCTGTCAGCCATGAGTTATACTTGAATGGCCTGAAGTTTTACTCTGCAGGGATTATTTATGTTTCTTATTATTCATATTTGTGTGTATATGTACACGTGTGTGTGTGTATAAACACACACACACACACATATATATTTACAAAAGTTATTTAAGTCAGGGAAATACAAAGATATACAAATATATCTAGTTAAAACACTAGCTATATCAAAATATCGCTATTAATATGAAGATCCTGTCTCTCTGACAGATATGAACTGTATGTTATTTCAAAATAACTATGTTTAGACCTGGTATGAAATTAAGAAGGGTATGTTAAGATGGGAGAAATTACAAGTTGTCTTTGCTGGAGAGAATTTCCGTGATAAAAAATCAATGTCTTGCCCAGAATGATGTTTTAGTTTCAGACAATACCTGTTTTGACAACTAATGCATCATTCAAACAAGATATATATATTTAAATTTGTGTGGCAGAAGAAAAAACCATCAGTTAAATATAAGTTGTCACAGATGCAAAGGAAAGAGGATTGGGTTTACCTGATTTGAAATTATATTTTGCAGTTTGGTTTTTAATATGGATTTTTAAAATCCATATTAACCTTGACTTTACCATATCCCTATTATCCATGCCCCACAAATTTCAGGTAATGTCCTTCTAACTCTAAAGGATTTATTTGTCAGCAACATCCACTTATTATCCATTTATTCAAATAAATGGATAATAAGTGGATGTTGCTGACAAATAAATCCTTTAGAGTTAGAAGGACATTACCTGAAATTTGTGGGGCATGGATAATAGGGATATGGTAAAGTCAAGGTTAATATGGATTTTAAAAATCATTATATTAGACATGTGATATTGAGAATATTGGAATAGATACAAATCCAGCTTATGTCTAAAACCAGCTTTATATATCTCAACATGAAGCATTTATGGACAAGAAATAATAGGCAAACAAAAAGCCTGTCATGGAATAATAGAATTTTGTCAAGAGGAAATGTAAAATAAAATCAGGAGAACAACTTATGGCTGAAGAATATAGTTGTCAATGGTTCTCTTATTTACATTTTTTTAAATATTCCATTTATTAATATCTGATTCTTGGAGACTGCCTGGACAAGTCTCTGCAGTTTTCTTGGTGAGGTTTTTCGGAAATGGTTTGTCATTGCCTCCTTCCTAGGGCTGAGAGAAAGTGACTGACCCAAGGTCACTCAAGGTGGCTGTGTGCCTAAAGCAGGAATAGAATTCACTGTCTCCTGGTTTTTAGCCTGATGCTTTACTTAAGCACTTCACGAAATGCCCTTTCCTACAATTGTTATAAAGAATTACAGTATGTCACAGAAGTCAGTACACCCCCTCACATTTTGTAAATATTTAGGTATATCTTTTCATGTGACAACACTGAAGAAATGACACTTGGCTACAATGTAAAGTAGTGAGTATACAGCTTGTATAACAGTGTAAATGTGCTGTCCCCTCAAAATAACACAACACACAGCCATTAAACTGCTGGCAACAGAAGTGAGTACACCCCTAAGTGATGATGTCCAAATGGGGCCCAAGTAGCCTCCCTGGTGTCATGTGACTCGTTAGTGGTACAAGTTCTCAGGTATGAAGGGAGAGCAGGTGTGTTAAATTTGGTGTTATCGCTCTCACTCTCTCATACTGGTCACTGGAAGTTCAACATGGCACCTCATGGCAATGAACTCTCTGCAGCTTGTGTAACAGGGTAAATGTGCTGTCCCCTCAAAACAACTCAACACACAGCCATTAATGTCTAAACTGCTGGCAACAAAAGTGAGTACACCTCTAAGTGATAATGTCCAAATGGGGCCCAAAGTGTCAATATTTTGTGTGGCCACCATTATTTTCCAGAACTGCCTTAACTCTCTTGGGCATAGAGTTCACCAGAGCTTCACAGGTTGCCACTGGAGTCCTTTTCCATTCCTCCATGATGACGTCATGGAGCTGGTGGATGTTAGAGACCTTGTGCACCTCCATTTCAGGATGCCCCACAGATGCTCAATAGGGTTTAGGTCTGGAGACACGCTTGGCCAGTCCATCACCTTTACTCTCAGCTTCTTTAGCAAGGCAATGGTCATTTTGGATGTGTGTTTGGGGTCGTTATCATGTTGGAATCCTGCCCTACGGCCCAGTCTCTGAAGGGAGGGGATCATACTCTGCTTCAGTATGTCACAGTACATGTTGGCATTCATGGTTCCCTCAATGAACTGTAGCTCCCCAGTGCCGGCAGCACTCATGCATTCCCACCACCATGCTTGACTGTAGGCAAGAAACACTTGTCTTTGTACTCCTCACCTGATTGCCGCCACACACACTTGACACCATCTGAACCAAATATGTTTATCTTGGTCTCATCGGACCACAGGACATGGTTCCAGAAATCCATGTCCTTAGTCTGCTTGTCTGCAGCAAACAGTTTGTGGGCTTTCTTGTGCATCATCTTTAGAAGAGGCTTCCTTCTGGGATGACAGCCCTGCAGACCAATTTGATGCAGTGTGCGGTTTATGGTCTGAGCACTGACAGGCTGGCCCCCACCCCTTCAACCTCTGCAGCAATGCTGGCAGCACTCATACGTCTATTTCCCAAAGCCAACCTCTGGATATGACGCTGAGCATGGGCACTCAACTTCTTTTGTTGACCATGGCGAGGCCTGTTCTGAGTGGAACCTGTCCTGTTAAACCACTTGAACAACAAGAAAGGACATTTCATCATGTTTGCCATATGTGTAAAAAAGTAGAAAATTCTGGATTTTAATACAGTGATTCAGAAGATTTTAAAGATTAATATACAATTGAAACAAAAAAAATTCTTTTGGAATTGATGGACAAACAGTTGGAAAAAGGTCATGGAACTTTATTTTTGTGCATGATAACCACAACAAGATTATTTAATGCACAAAGATGGAAAGGTTCTATTTCTATTTTACACCCCCCCTTTTAAAAGGATGTCATTATTAAAATGGTACCCCCCCAATGCATTGAAAAATTGTGTCTTTTTCCAAAACCCAAACTGAGATGGAGAATGTTGATCTCCACTAAGAGAATATTTATCTCACAGTAATGACAGGCCTATTTTCTGCATTCATCCTATTCTACCCCCATTTCTTGAGAGTGGTAGGATACGTAGTAGAACCAGTAGAATAGATTTAGCATTAAGACAATGAATAGAGAAAACTGCTGTAGGCTGTTTAAAGGTTATTTAATTATTTAACAAATAATTACAACGATCTAACACAAATTGATTTTACAGAAGATAACGTTGAAAAGGCATTACGCAACCTAAAACCATCTCTATCTATTGGACCTGATGGACTATGTGCATATTTCTTAAAAAAGCTCTCCACAGCCTTAGCTGAACCTCTTAGCATAATTTTCGATAAATCTTTCAGGACTAGCTCCTTACCCAACTTATGGTCACTAGCCACAGTCATCCCTATCTTCAAAAAAGGAGATCCCAGCAACGTCGAAAATTACAGACCAATCTCATTATGTTGCGTCACCTGCAAAGTCATGGAATCAATCATAAACCAATCCATTACCCTCCACCTAGAAACTAACAACCTACTTTCTAACAAACAATTTGGTTTCAGGAAAAAATTATCCTGTAATCTGCAACTCCTACACTGCAAAAACATATGGACTACACAACTCGATCAGGGTAAAGCAATAGACGCAATTTACATAGACTTTTGTAAAGCCTTTGATTCAGTGGTACAAGACAAACTACTTCTGAACCTAAAATATTATGGCATTTATGGACCCCTACATGATTGGCTAA
>QLTV01001692.1:537103-587137 GCA_003457575.1 Thermophis baileyi | reverse complement strand
ATCCAAAAGGCTAAGCAGCTCAGCCCATGCCTGAATTGAATGTTAACTCCTGACCAAATCATCCAGCCTGATTACCTTGCCATTCCAGAAGCTCCATGCCTCACAAACACCAGCACCGACTTCTGCTACACTGAACCACTGCTCCAAAGTAGGTCCAAAGATCCTCTGAGTCTACACAGATTTTACATCTTCCAAACATCAACATCAGTGAACAACTACTATGCCAGCAGAATTTGATTTCAGAATACGACTTCAGCAACAGAGTGATCAATGCCTGGAATTCACTACCTGACTCTGTGGTTTCTTCCCCAAACCCAAAAAACTTTAACCTTAGACTGTCTACTGTCGACCTCACCCCATTCCTAAGAGGTCTGTAAGGGGCGTGCATAAGCGCACCAGCGTGCCTACTTTCCCTTTCCTACTGTCCTATTGTCCTCATCTATCCGTATTCACTTTGATTATGTTTATGTTTATACCTATACCTGCTATCTTGTACATGTTTGACAAACAAACAACCAAACAAACAAACAAACAAACAAACAAACAAACAAATAAATAAATAAAGGTAAGAATGAAAAGCAGCTTTACAGTTAAACCTGGAGATAGATTGGAAACCAAGCAAATGCCATAACATTTGAAGTTTATAATCTGCAAGCTCCAGTTAACACCTTGTCAGCTTCATTTCTCATTTATTGAAGTTTCCAAATAAATTTCACCTTAATATACAGAACATTATAATAATTAATCTGGATATAATGAGCCAAGAATGAACAAAACAAGAAAAAACCCAGCTACAATCAATGAGAAAGAAAGGTATTCCTAACTAATCTAAATTTCCAGAAATACAGGGAGGTCTTGATTGGTACTGTTAATGAATCCCATGAAATGATCTAATTATTCAGATTCACATTATTCAAAGTGATATTTCTATGGAAAATATGGTAATTGGTTCTGGCTCGAAATATACCGGTAGTTCTGAAAATAGGCAAGAAACTTTTTAAACCTACATTTGTATATTAATGAAATATTACAGTAAATTATAAAAATATAATTTAAATTTATGGTTAGCAAAGTCACAGAATACTTATAGTAAGCAAAACAAAAACAAAAATGCTACCACAGATTCAAATATTCCAACATCTTGTCCTACTTTAGCATTACTATGACCATGTTCGTTGCATTCAATTACATCAGGTTTCTGTCCATTTGTAATAATGAGCCTGTTCTTTTAAAAACATCTATTGTTTTCCTCTGATGGAATCTTCCTTTTCTCCATTTTGCCCATACAAAGATTAGCAGCATCTAAAACCCCAACGTGGTTGGGGCTAGTCTCAATTGCACACACACTAGCCTTGCTAGTGACTGAATTTGGGGTTGCATTAAGTATGACCTGATATTGATTTACAGTTCACATTAAATAGAATTTCACATTATTCAAACTGACACCAATTGTGACCAATCTACCAGTTATTTGGATCTCACTGCATCCTCAGATCTGATTTTTAAGAAATAAACCTGTAAATCAAATCCTAGATTTAGGGTTCTTTCTCACAGTGATGTTAACATCTTGTCCAGGAAAGTATGCCAGTAGAAATGGCACTTGTCTTGATGGCTGAGGGGTTTTTGTTTGTTTGTTTTGTTGACAAAATTAGTGATTAGTGCTAGTCTTACAGTTTAATGGGCAACCAGTGAAGGAAAGTGATTTGATTCCTCTGGCTTTGTTTCCCTCCCCCCCACCCAATATTCTGAACACGAAGTGGGTCAGGACAATTGTGGATATGTGCCTGGAATGGGGTGCTCAGCCATTTTTCAAGTTTTTTTGTTTTCAAGTATTTATTTATTTATTTATTTAGTCAAGCATGTATATGAATACAGACAAAGTATAAACAAGATTGTGAATATATAAGAAGTACAAGCATGGTTACGAGTACATGATATTTTACGAATACATGGGGACGTGTGTAAGTGATTGGATTCCTCTGGCTTTGTTTCCCTTCTACCCCCACAAAATATTCTGAACATGTGGTGAGTCAGGACAATTGTGGATATGAGCCTGGAATGGGGCGCTCAGCCATTTTTCAAGTTGCATAAGTGTCAGGCATGGAGGGGTTCTGCAGGGCTATTTCTAAAAATAGGTGCAGTGCTCTTTAAGAAGACTGCTAGAATCTTGTTCGAAATACCATTGTTTGCAGGTCAGAGGCTCATAGAAGGTGACTGCTCTGTCCTACTTCCCTTAATGTTTTCTATTGTCCCAGTAATATGTCTTACAAAAAGTCAGCAGGATCAGGGCCGATATGATCTCCACGGGAGGAGGAGAGGGCGGGGAATGGTGTTCCACAATCTGAAAGCCATGACAGAAAAGACTGTCTTCCAAATGATACTGACTAGCGAGTTAGTAGATCCCTTACATGCCTCTCCGCCTGTCGGTACTGATGGGATGGGTAAGTGAACTGATAGATAGTCTCTCATATAACCCTGTTCTATGCCATGCAGGGCTTTATAGGTCATTAGCAGCACCTTGAATTTAATCTGGAAACAAACTGGCAACTACACTGGAGTTTGCAGAGAAGTATAATGTGCGCCAATCGAGGGGTACTCAGAACTGATCTATATTTTGTACCAGCTGAAATGTCCAAATACTCTCCAAGGGCAGTCCCACGTGGATCACATTGTAGTAAAGTATATTCCTCTTTTTGATTCTTAAATATACTGTATGCAGGTATATGAAATGACAGATGTGTTAAAACAGGCAAGATGCAATTGTGGCACCACTTTCCAAGTCCTGCCTCTTAATGATGATGTTATCCATTGAGTCGTGTCTGATGCTTGGTGATTCTATGTGCCAGGTCTTTCCACATCTTCCGATCTTACGCTAATTCTTTGAGTTTTTGTATGTTCTGGGTAGTGTCATCTTTGATGGTGTCTAGCCACCCTGTTCCTTGGTCTTCAGCTCTTCCAAATATAATTGCTTTCTCTAGTGAATTCCCCCATAATGATATGGCCAAAGTAAGTGAGATGCAGTTTCGTGGTTTTGCCTTTTAGTGACGTGTCTGGTGTTATGCACTCCAGTACTTCCTTGTTGGCTACCTTTGCTGTCCAAGGAATATGCAGGAGGCTTCTCCAGTCCCACAGCTCAAATGAGTTGATTTTCTTTCTGTCTTGCTTAATCCACCCAATATATGGAATTTATTAATAGATTATAAACCTGTTGAAAACGTTTTTTCCCCCTCTCCCAATTATTAGTAAATAGATCAGAATAGATATAAGAACAAATCCATGGAAAACTACCATCAAAATTAATGTAAACAATTTAAAATAAAAGATTAACTATGTAAATGCGTGGGAGAAGATGAATGATGGTGTGGGTACTCTAGGGTTAGCATTTCACAATTTCACAAATGCGGCCCCACAGCAAAGAAGCTGTGTAGCCACCAAGATAATTTTACTTGATGGGTCACATGGAGTAAAGCCACCAGGAATGATAAACAATTATTGAGCTGGTATGTATATGGGATGTATATTTGTTCCCTATGCCATCCGTCTGGTAAACTCACAAGATTCATTTTTCTTGCCATGTACATGTATACATCCAAACTAGATGTTTCTTTGTGTCATATAATAATATATGTGGGTATATGCATATTTATTTATTTGTCATGTTCATGTAGTGTATATTGAAGGTGGTGACCCTTTGAGCGCTGTATGCAACGAAATTTCATTTTAATGTATGCTGATTAGTGTACATTTAAAGTGACAATAAAGTTATTCTAAGTCTTTGAAGTTCAATGAACCAACATTAAATATGCATGATTGCACCTTAAATATCCATAATAGTAAATATCCGTAAATATTATGTTTATTACATAAAAAGATCCTGTCAAAATTAAAACACATATTTGTTTAGATGGGTTTTCCTCATCCTCTCATGCTTGTCTGTTCCTTATAAAGTCAGAACTGTGAGCTTTACACACTGATGTGGATCACATATCATTTGCCTGTCTATTGAGAAGTAAATACTATTGTCCTTATACTAATATACTAACACTAATAATGTTTTGGACTATCACCTCCACTATCTCTGATTATTGGCCCCACTGGGTATGAAGTAATCCAAAGCTTCAGTGGGTATCAGGCTATCCATCCAATTAAAATGAAGCTTAAACAGTGTGATCAGGCTGTACTCTTATCAACACTGTCCTGTGATTGACTCACACTTTTAATTAATGGCAAGAAGAAAGGCTGCTTCAGTAAACCAACTCTTCCAGTGTGCTTTCCTGAGCAGTGCACTATTTTGCTTACTAAATGGCAGGCCACAAACTAACAGCCTCCTCGCTCTGACCTTAATAAGCTAATTGCTTACTGCTTTCACCTCCGGCATGGCTTCTGTCTTCCTGCTAAGGGCTTAACAAGGTGAACAATCTGTGCTAGTATGTAATCTTTCTTGCGGATTCCTCACTGTTTGACTCCTCTTTTCTTGGGACGAGCATTCCAAAGGGTGAGGCAAAGAATCTGAAGATCTACCCAAGAAAGGAAGGATCTACCCCTTTATGAGCTGTGTGTGCCATGCCAAACCTTTCTTGTTGCTATTTTTGCTCACCGCAGCTGATGGGGGGGAGGATCTTTCTACCATTACCATGTCCCCCCCAAAAATAAGACATCCTCCGGAAAATAAGCCCTCCCAAAAATATTTAAATGCATGCACAGCCGGTCCTCGCCATTTCCCCTGGTTAGGGTTAGGGAGACAAGAGCTGGAAATCAGATAAGACGGCAACATCTTGTTCCACGTACCCCAAAATAATAAGACCTCCCCAAAAATAAGGCCAAGAGCTTATTTCGGGGTTCAAAAAAATATAAGACAGGGTCTTATTTTTGGGGAAACACGGTAAGTACCCGGATTTAATTAATAAATCTTTATTGATTTTAAATATCCTGGCATCTTCTGTCGATCATTCATTTTCTGGTATCAGACCCAGGGTTGCTTTAGCCAGCAATAAAAATTTACTGCATAAGAGACCACCTTGAATTTAATTTTCGGGATAGATTGTGTAGTTTGCTTATTATTTTATGTATATCCCGCCTTTATTATTTTTATTTCAAAGCAGCAAACATACAGAATACAGGTAGTCCTCGACTTATAATCATTCATTTAGTGACTTATGAAGTTACAATGGTACTGAAAAAAGGGACGTATGACTGGTCCTCGCATTCCGACAGTCACATGATCAAAATTCAGGTGCTTGGCTACCAGCATGTACTTACAACAATTGCAGCATCCTGGGGTCACATGATCACCGTGTCCTTCCCAGCTGACTTCTGAGCAAGCAGAGTCAATGGGGGAAGCCAGATTTGCTCGATGACAGTGTAAGTCACTTAACAACTATAGCAAAAAGGCCATAAAATTGGACATTACTCACCTAACAATTGCCTTGCTTAGCAACATAAATTCTGGCCCCAATTGTGGTCATAAGTCAAAGACTACCTGTACTTCCTTCTCCTACTCTTTCCCAGCACAACAAACCTGTGAGGTGAGTTGGGCTGACAGAGAATGACTGCCTGGAGGTCACTCAGCCAGCTTTTAAGCTTAAGGCAGGACTAGAACTCACAATCTCCTGGCATCTTGACCACTAGATCCCTCAGTTTCCCCATTCATCTCTTATAGGACTTACACAATGTTTTGAACTACTTCAGGAATTAGTTCTGAATGATTTTCACAATGTTGTTTATTTGGGGAAATTAGTATTTTATTTCCTATTCTGTTTGAGTGAAAATTGTGGCAAGAGCAACAATCTCTTTTAAATCTCCTCTTATGGTCAATGTTTTCCAGTTGGTAAGAATTATTTTGTCTTCTGCCTCTTGAGCCAAAACAAATATAAGTTTTCGCACAGCCATTTAGATTTCTGTGTTTCTATCTTCTTTTTTATATGCATGATTTAAGAATTTATTTTCCTTCATCTCCGTTGATAGAAATACGAGAGAGAGAGAGAGAGAGGTGTGGGAGGAAGAGAGAGAGGGAGAAAGAGAGAGATGGGTGAGAGGGAGGGAGAGAGAGACAGAGAGAGGGAGAGGGAGAGATTTAAAATGAAAACCATGGATAGTGGTACACAATTTTATTTTATTTTTCATCAGTGATGAATGCAGGAGATACTTCAACTGTCTGTCTGTACTCAAAACTTTAGCAGCATTTGGATTGGAACTATTGGAGCCAAAGCTATACTACGATCACAGAATTATGTTATCCATTTGAAATAATCTATGCTTTTCTAAAGGGCTCTTTAATGTTTTGGGATTGATAATCTGACAAAGGTAAGATCAAGACCCATATGTGTGTGTGTGTGTGTGTATGTATATATATGTATATATATATATATATATATACCAGGAGGCTACGGCAGTTCACTTTTGTATCATTCATACAGACATGTCTAGGGACATCAAGCTCTAGTAGACAGAAGTTATCATAACTAAGGAAAGAGAGCACTGGCCAGATGTTATTTAATATTGTTCAGATGGGTTGGAAGGATGGAAAGGAATTGAACTCCGATTGGCTCATGATATGAGTGCTGGACTTGCAAATATTTAGTCCATATAACAGTACTCAGTTCATGTTGTATCAAGGAGAGAAGCAACCTAGAACTGTGATGGCGAACCTATGGCACGCAGAGCCATATCTGAGGGCACGCGAGGCGTTGCCCTATGTCAGCTCCAGCGTGCATGTGCACACTGGCCAGCTGATTTTCGGCTTTCCGGAGGGCGGGAGGGAGGTCGTTTTCGCCTTCTCCAGGCTTCAGGAAAGCCTCGGGAGCCTGTGGATGGCGAAAAACGGACCCAACGGGCCTTCTGAACTTCCGGTTGGGCCCGTTTTCGCCATCCACAGGCTCCGGAGGCTTTTCTGAAGCCTGAGGAAGGTGAAAACGACCTCCCCCTCACCTTCCGGAAGGCTGAAAATCAGCTGGAATCTGTTTTCCGTCATCCACAGGCTCCGGAGGCTTCAGTGAGCCCTGTGCGCATGGGGGGCAGCGGGGTGGTGGTGGTGTGTGTGCATGCATGTGCGGGGGGAGGGCATTGCATTATGGGTGTGGGCACACGCGCGCGCACCCTTTTGGCACCCGAGCAAAAAAAGGTTCGCCATCACTGACCTAGAACCAAGGAGAAGTTTCCTGGCAGTTAAATAATGAATCAGTGGAACGACTTGCCTCCAGAAGTTGTGAATGCACCAACACTGGAAGTGTTTAAGACAAGATTGGACAGCCACTTGTCTGAAATGGTACAGGGTCTCCTGCCTAAGCAGGGGGTTGGACTAGAAGACCTCCAAGAACTCTGTTATTGTTATTGGCAAACAATAAAAATGCTCAAGGCTCGGCTAGGTGCAGCTCCTGGATAAAACTTCTGCCAGCTTGCACTGCAGAAACGACTTGTCTTTCAAGGCTTTGAAAAACCTTGACACTATTATGATTTTAATTATACCCAGGCCCCCTCCCCCGTCGCTCTATGAGCAAGATGGGCAGTCTCTAAATTGGATATATAAATACAAAACCCCAGGTTTGGGGTTCACTTTTGGAAAAGGTGGGGGCCAAGCCTGCTGAACATTTGAATTCTCCTAAGCACGCCGAAGAACTTCTTTGAATCACAGCTTTTAATCACGGCCATCTTTTACCATCAGTGCATTCCCTTCGCCATTCTCTTTGTATGTTCCAAAATCTCTCTTGCTTATTGGTATATATGGGGAAATGGGAGGAAGGGGGGACGCGGAAACCTCCAATTTTTTCATCAGAGCAACGTTACAATGCGCGCATCCCCGAATCATCAAGGAGATTCAACCTAGTAATAAGGAGAAATTTTCTGACACTGAGAACAATCAACTGTCAACAATCAAAAGCCTTGTCCCAAAGGTGCTTTTTCAAGAGGCAACTGGACTTTCTGTTTTTTTTTCTTTGAAGATGTTTTGCTTCTCATCCAAGAAGCTTCTTCAGCTTCTTGGTGCAGAAGCTTCTTGGACAAGAAGTGAAACGTCTTCAAAGAAAAAAACCAGAAAGTCCAGTTGCCACTTGAAAAAGCACCTTTGGGACAACCATGACCTGGATGACTGAGAATCTCCATAGACAATCAAAAGCCTTAGTAAGACCACACCTAGAATACTGCATCCAGTTTTGGTCAGCATAAAAAAGATGTTGAGACTCTGCGCCGAGGTGGCGCAGTGGTTAGAGTGCAGTACTGCAGGCTACTTCAGCTGACTGTTCAGCAGTTCAGCGGTTCAAATCTCACCGGCTCAAGGTTGACTCAGCCTTCCATCCTTCTGAGGTGGGTAAAATGAGGACCCAGATTGTTGGGGGCAATATGCTGACTCTGTGAACCGCTTAGAGAGGGCTGTAAAGCACTGTAAAGCGGTATATAAGTCTAAGTGCTATTGCTATAGAAAAAGTGCAGAGGAGAGCAACCAGGATGATCAGGGGACTGGAGACTAAAACATATGAAGAGCGGTTGCAGGAACTGGGCATGGATAGTCTAGTGAAGAGAAGGACCAGGGGAGACATGTTCCAATATTTGAGAAGCTGCCAGAGAGGAGGAGGTCAAGCTATTTTCCAAAGCACCTGAATAATGGATGGGAACTGATCAAGGAGAGATTCAACCTGGAAATAAGGAGAAATTTTCTGACAGTGAGAACAATCAACCAACGGAACAGTTTGCCTTCAGAAGTTGTGGGAACTTCATCACTGGAAGCTTTTAAGAAGAGACAGGACTGCCATCGGTCAGAAATGGTGTATTAGAGTCTCCTGCTTGGGCGAAGGGTTGGATTAGATGACTTACGAGGTCCCTTCCAACTCTGTGATTCTGAACGGCATGACTGAAGAACCTTGAGGCGACCGCAGCCTGCGCTGAACTGAGCAAGCGGTAAGGATAGGTTGAGCCGTGAGCCTCCGCGCCACCGAGGCTTCGCTGGCGACCGATTCGCCCGCCTTAAAACGTGTCTTTTCAAGCAATCGGAACCGGCCGTCCATCCCCCTTTTTCCCGGTCAAGAAGTGGCCCGGGCCGCTTGCCAATCAAACGACGATCCAATCAGAAGCGGCGTAAGCTTCCGCCGTGGAGTTAGCCAATCGCCTGACAAGCTGCTCCTTGGTGACGAGATTCAAACGGTGGGAAGGCGGCAACTTCCACCCCCACCCACCCCCACTCTCATCCCTCCACGAAGTGACGAAGAATCTTAATAACACGAACGCGGTGAGTTTCTCCGTAATGGCGCTCTTCCCTTCGGGCCTCGGTGGAGTTTTGCTCCGTTAGGGGAGAGGCCTTCCTCTGAAGGCGAGCGCGGTGCTCTTGATGTCCTTGCAGGCCTTTCCCTCCAGCTTTCCCAGTTGGGGGGCTTTTTCGCGGCCCGTTTTGCTGGTTGTTTCCCCCCCCCCGTTCCTCTCTTTGAATCGCTGCCTTCCTCGGTATATTCCTCTTCCTCTCGGGTTTTGGTTTTGACGGAAAGCCGAGCCTCCCTACTCGCCGTTTGGGTCCCGCTGATCGGAGGAAGAGCCTGAGTTCCAAATCCTCGCCGTAAAAGAAAAAGAAAAAAAGTGGTGGGGGGGGGGTGTTGGTCGACCCAGACAAGGCCAAGAACGTATTTCAAAGGGGTCGGGGGAAACCAGAACGGGGCATATGAAGTGCTGCTCTCAGACGTCCAGTTTTTTGGGGGGGAAAGTGCTCCTGAAATATTCCATGGCTTTCTGTAGGTTGCGTGGCTTTGAACGTACAGATGTTTTCATCTTTCCCATAGCTGGCTTATAGTTCTCAACTTTGGGGTGCTGCAACTCTCATCCCCTTTATCAAGAAATCTGTATGACTGCTATTACCACTACCTGAATAAAACCCAAGGATTTCATTGGGGCTATATATAGATATAGATAGATATAGATAGATGTAGATAGATATATAAAAGAACACACTCTTAGGAACCAAATTTAAATCTATGTATTAAGCAAAACAATGGTAGAACCCTCTTATTTTCCAAAACAAGGTCCTTCAACTGGAAGCAAGCTGGAAAGCAGCCAAATTCAAATTACTTCTCAAAAGGGAAGGATTACTGCACAGCCCCTCAGGGTACTACTTTTATTCAACCCCTGACCCACTTTCAGTCAAGGGTTGATTCTTGCTTCCCCCAGCAGCAGTGCAGGAAAACTACCATCCCTCTGGGCAGAGTTGGGAGCAAATACCCAACAGTGATCCAGCCAGGAGCTGACACATCACTGATGCCTGCAGCTGAACCCTTGGAAAGGAAGGAAGCAAGTGCTTCCAGTTTGGCCTGGGAAGTTAATTGTTGCCTTGTCCAAACCACTTGCTGGAGAAAACAAAAGGTATCAGCTTAGGTTGCCTAATAGGTGTGTTTTTGCATTTCCCATTTTTTTCATTCTGCCACTCAGGATTGCATAAATGTTCCAGATGTTGCCAATCAGAACAGGCTCACTTTGTATAATGAGAAGGGCAGCATATAAATTTAATGAATAGTTATATTTATATCAGAAACATTGTGCAATTAAAACTATTTCTGAAGAAAAAGTCATTTTATTCATGACTATTATCTGCCTCAGCTATTGGAATTTGGATAGGAGCTGTCCATCAAATTTCAGATTTATTATGAGTATGTATCTGAGGCCAGATACAAACAAGATATTGAATAAAAGTATATGGAGTCTAACAAAAATTAAGAACTTGATCTACTAAAATAAATCCAATTAAAATAGTATTATAAAAAGTTTCAATCTTAAGTAGTGGTATGGTTTATCATACAAATGGTTGCACAGAATTGTGCAATTTGAGAGATTATTTTTGAATCCTTGTCTGAAAGTAGTAGCATTAAATAGAAATTGCACTCCCTACCTGGAAATTTCTTCAAGACAGGATATATAACTAGAATTCTGACTAGAATTCTTGTATAGGGAACAGTATAAGAGCATATGGCCTAGAGCAGTGTTGGCGAAACTTTTCGGCACCGAGTGCCGAAATGGGAGCGCGAGCGCGGGGGACCACTGGAAACTGGAAGAGCAGCTGCCTGGTGTGCATGCGCGGGAGTGCCGGAAACCGGAAGAGCAGTTCCCTGGCACGCATGCACATGCCAGGAAGCTGAGCTTCCAGTTTCCAGTGTGTGCATGAGTGCCGGTCACCTGGTCTTCCGGTTTCTGGCACGCATGCGCACGCGAAGACCAGCTGGTTTTTGCGCACACATGCGTGCACCGGAACCCAGAAGAGCAACGGGCAACGGCTGGCATGCCCAGAGAGATGGCTCTGCATGCCACTTCCAGCACGTGTGCCATAGGTTCGCCTTCACTGGCCTAGAGTTTCTGTTGAACCATCACTACATGGAAATAACCAAAGATATATAGGAGTATCTTTAAAATGTCCAAGAAGGACTGCTAAGGATATAGTATCCAACCTGGCTGAAGTGAAGGCCTTATGAAACTTTAAAATTGGAATGGATGATAAATGTGTGGCTGTAAGGGTAGTGTATGAAATCTTACTTAGCTTATTTGGAAATCTGTATCCCAGATTTGTTGCTTTCTAGCATTATCAAAGCCTAATGTGCACAGACTTCCCATAGAGAAGTCCAGCAACTGAGTTTTATCTAGTCAGTTTTGCAGTATTAACAGCAGACCTAAGCCAGGGCCAGTCCTAGCTGTTTTTTGTGTTGTTGTTTTGTTATCCTCTATATAGTTTTTTCTCTGTCCTGTCAAAATCATGCCATCTTCCCATCACAAAGTACTCCTTACTACTTGCTTAGTTCTTTCACATCAACCACTCATCCAGTTATCTTTTGCGGCATTCTAACAGTGCCCCAATTTAAGTGCCCCACCCAATTATTTTTTCCTTGGAGGATGAAAAGGGAATGCTTTCCATAACTGGTGAAGTATATAACTTTTTTCCTTTTTTTGTTCAATAAACTCAATGCAGCATTCCCATTTTTCTACATCATGCATCTTCTCAACTTTATAAAAAGTGATGTTCTTAACTTCTGAAGTAGATCAGGTTGGGAGAGAGTGACTGAACAAAGCTTCATGACTGGGTTTAGAAGTTGGGTTTCCATAGTCATACCCTATTTCTCTGTATGTGTTGTATTCTAACAATCCAAAACGTTCTGTGTTCCTTACAACTACAGGGGCACTTTAATTTCAACCACTCCATATTCCCCCTACCCCCCATCTTTGTGCACGTTTGGGTACCCTACACTCCGCCACATATTCCTGCTGCCCCCAGCTGACTTCCACTGTCTTCTGGCCCTGGATCCAGTCCTAGGATTCCTGTAGTGAGTCTGAGATGGCAGCAAAGCCTCGTCTGACAAAGAGAGTTTGCTAGACCAGGCTTGGGAGAAGACAACAGGGAGGTGAAGCACTCTTTGTCGGTTAAGGCAGGAGAGCTGGCAGTGGCTCCTTGGGCAAAGCTGGAGGCTGTTTGGGAGGCATTGTTTAGGATGGTGGTATAACTGGAGGAAACTGAAGGTTGCAGGCTTCCCAGGGACACAGCGTACACTCTGCAGCTCATGTTGGAAGCAATTCTAGAAACCCAGCGGGTTGAGTGAGTTGAAGTGAAGCTGATTGTGGAAGGTCAGAAGAAATGTGAGGCCCTCATCTAACAGAACTCTCCTGCTTGATCAACTGCAATTGGAAAAAAATGATACTTCAAGGTCACTGTTGGAGGCTCCACTAGTAAATCCTTTCCTATTAAGAATGGCTTGCCTCGGATCTAGCTCCACTATATATAGTGATTTACCAGAAACCAATTCTGAAAAATGTTGCTATGCCCATGATATGCAATAGTTATCCAAACCAAGGATTTTGAGGAAGCAGAATACATTCTTACTGAGGATCTAAGGACACTAAGCCAATATTATTAGTAGTGGAGGCTATCCCCTAACCCAAATAAAACTGTAGTATGCGCCTTCCATCTAATCAATTATACAACAAAGAAAGAGTTAAACACATCTTTTTGTAGAAAGAGGATAAAACACAACTGTCACCCAAAATATCTTGGAAGAATTCTTGACTGATTCCTTACATTTGGAAAACACATGGAAGTAATTGGACAAAAATTGAAAACCAGGAACACCTTGATTAGGAAACATTGTATATAGTGGCACAATCATTAGTATACTACTGCTCACCTATTTTATGGTGAAGAAGTCATGCCAACAAGATTGGTGCTCACCTTAATGACACAATAAGAATAATATCTGGAACCCTTAAATCCATACTGCTCTCGTAACTCCATGTTGTTTCTAACATTGCCCCTCTTGATCGTAGGTGGCAGCAACAGAGAGTTCAAGAGTGGAATAAGATAAACAGGCCATTGATTCCTAGAGATCTACCAATACAAAATATTAGATACTCTACCTTGCACCAAGCTTGGGTCTAGGAAACCAATTTGGAATAGTCTTACAATCTAGATGAAGAATGGCGATTTAAATGGGTGACTTTTAATAACCATAGCCAAACAGATCATGCAGATCCAACAAAACCACTTCCAGGAATGCAGTTGCCCTGAAAAATATAGAGCCACCTGAACAGAATCAGGACAGGCCATGCCAGAACTAAGGAAAAGTGGTTTAAGTTGGGAATGACTGAGAGCCCGCAATGCAACTGTTATTGGAACAAACAATAATACAAATATCTCCTCAGGAAATGTCAAGGTACCTGGTATGACCTCATCACAGCCACACCAGGAACAGTTGGATGGTTAGCTTCCTTAGATATTGAATTATAACATCTATCCCATTGCAACTCTAAGGTGTCATATGGTGATTTTATAATGGTTTTATCTTAATATTTTATCTCATATATTGTATTGGTCACAACACACACACACACACATCTCTATATGCTGATGTTTTATTTAAACTTATATTTGTATATCAGTGATTGCATGACCTCTGTAGATGCCATACGCTAAATAAATAAAAAATATGGCAAGTCCTGTCTGCTCACCCTGAAACAGTTGCTTCCATTTCTTTCCTCCAAATGTTAAATACTATAGCTTGGCTTCCCTTGCTTTTCTGTAATCCTTAAACATTTCTGTTCTGCTACACATTTACTTTCTCACTGTAACAGATCTTTTTTCCTGATTTGCCCTGCACAACAAGTTGAGAACAGACTGATTACCTGCATGGGAACAGGTCAGTCCCCTGGGCAAACCATATGTATCTGCCTTGATTAAACAGGCTGGCCAGTGTGTGCGGGACGATGGTTGCTGTACTTTTACCAATTGATTTTTCATATGCGCAATCAGAATTCTACCCAGTGTTTCAGTTTGGCCTGAATATATTTGTATGGGCCCTATCCTTGCAATGCTATGTTAAACCTTTTTTCTGAAGATGGTAAGGCATGGAATGTAGGAGAAGTGGATTATCCTGACCTTTCTCAGTCAGAGTTTGATATGGGATAGAAACAGTGTTGGATTGGGGTGGGGGGATTGAAGCTTCCTGTTAGACTTCTTGGTGGCCTTTGATACCAGTAATTATTCAATCTTACGGAACCCACTCATCAGAGTTGAGGATTGGGGGCACTGTTTTGCAGTAGTTCTATTCCTCTTCAGTGGGCAGTTTTAGTCTAAAGCAGAGGTTCTCAACCTGTGGGTCGTGACCCCTTTGGGGGTCGAACGACCATTTCACAGGGGTCGCCGCGCGCGTTAGCCTGCCATCTTGGTGCCACCGTCACTGCAGGGGTGAAAAGGTCCCGGTTCGGCCGTGCCTGCGGGTCGCCGGACAGCTGGTAGCCCGGACGCCGCCATTTGTGTTCTTCTACCCTCTGCGCATGCGCAGAACGCTTTGCGCATGCGCAGAGGGTAAAAGAACCCAAATGGCGGCGTCCGGGCGAAGTCTCCCGCTTCCGATGCTATCAGCTGTCCGGCGACCCGCAGGCAAGCCCGAACCCGGAGCATTTCGCCCCTGGTGCCACGCCCCCTTTGTCACCTCATCCCGCGCGGGGAGGGGGCGGGGCGGGGGTTGCGGCGGCAGGGGGGGTCGCGGCGGCGACGGGGGGGTCGCAGGGGGGTCGCGGCATTAGAAAGGTTGAGAACCACTGGTCTAAAGGGATAGGAAACTAGAAGTTTGGTGATACCCTGGTGTCTAATACGTGCAGTACTGCAAGGGTTGGTCTTCTCTGCTCTTTAACATCTATGTGAAACTCCTGGGAGAGGTTAGTGATGATATCAAACTCCACTGTGGCTATAGGGGAGACTCTATTGACATCCTATCCTGGTGCCTAGAGGCTGCAAGGATCTGGATGGGAAGGAACAGACAGATGGAAGTGCAATTTGTATAGAAGGTTTCTCTGTTGACAAGCAATCATTATCTTTGATAATATATTTGGTATTTCTGGACTCGAAGATTCTGTATGAATTGTAGGTGAAAACAATGGCTAGAGCAGTGATGGCTAACCTTTTTGTTGTCGTGTGCCGAAAGTGCGTGGCGCGTGTGTGACAGTGCCCGCGCGTGCCCGCACCCATAATGCAATGCGTGCGCGATCTCCCTGCGCGCCCCAACCCCTGCGCATGTGCGTGCGGTGCATGCACGTGTGATCCCCCCGTGCTCCCCCATGCATGTGCGTGCGACCCCCCGCATGAGCCCTGCCTCCCCCACCCATTTTTGGCTTCCAGGTTGGTGCAGGAGGCCTTCCAGCCCCAAAACGGGGCGTGTTTTGGGTCTGGCGGGAGGCGTGCGCGCATGCACGGTGCAGCTGCGCTGGGGCGGCGGCTCGCATGCCCGCAGAGAGGGCTCTGCGTGCCATCTGTGGCACGCGTGCCATAGGTTTGCCATCACGGGGCTAGAGGGACCTTTGTCTAGTTCAGCTAGTATGCCTATTGTATATTTACCTACTGCAGGAGGACTTAGTTGTAATCAAATTTGCATCACCACCTAATTGCAAAATTATAGCACATTTTACAGGGAGTCCTCGAATTATGACCACAATTGAGCCCAAAATTTCCATTGCTAAGTGAGACAGTTAAGTGAGTTTTGCCCCATTTTATAACCTTTCTTGCCACAATTGTTAAGTGAATCACTGAGGTTGTTAAATTAGTAACATGGTTGGTAAGTGAATCTGTCTTCCCCATTGACTTTGCTTAAAGGTGATCAGATGATCCCGGGACACTGCAACCATCATAAATATGTGTCAGTTGCCGAGCATCCAGATTTTGATCATGTGACCAAGGGGATGCTGCAACAGTCGTAAGTTTTTTTCCCATGGAGTCAGTTGATGAATACTGTAAGTGGTTGATTCATCTTAGGTAAAAGATAAGATACTGGGAGAAGATGTATTGTTTGAGTTGAACTATTCATAGGTTGGTGAAATCTCGAGGATTATTATAGTAATAAACATTATCTCTTATAATTATTACAGGTTTTGAAGAAAACTGAAATAATAATGGGTGAGAAAATTGGCTTTAGTATTGCTATCAGTATTGCTATCATCACTATTTCATAATGGTTTATAGTACATCTTTGAGTGTGGTATCAGTGTATAGAGATTTATTCCTAGAGAAAATCATATTGGTGATTGTTAGTGGACTATATATTTAAGGCTTGTGTACTAAGGCCAAAACAATGGCAATTTAGTTTGTATATTTTAAATAATACACAGAGATCCAAAATCAAGACTCTTAGAATATATTGAGAAACATTCACTTCTACACACGTATAGCAAATTTCCTTTAAAGCAGTGGTTCTCAACCTTCCTAATGCCGTGACCCCCGCCCCACCCCTGCCCCTCCTCCTCCCCACGCGTGCGCGTTGCCAGGCGAGAAGCGATGAGGTGACAAAGGGGGCGTTGCACCAAGATGGCGGGCTAGCGTGCGCGGCCCTTCCGTCGGCGCCTGCGCATTCGAGGGCCGCCTGTGCGTCGCACCGTCCCTGGGTACTCGTATGTGGACGGATAGAGGAGCGGTGTCTCGGTTCCTAAGACCATCGGAAATATGTGTTTTCCGATGGTCTTAGGCAACCCCTGTGAAAGGGTCATTCGACCCCCAAAGGGGTCGCGACCCACAGGTTGAGAACCGCTGCTTTACAGTGTGATTTAATTAATTAAATTGTTTCTTAATGAAATTTATTAGATTCATATCCTGTTTTTTTTTTCTTAAAAAAAAAAGTCAGTAAAGCATTTCTCCAATTTATTTAAAAGCTCAAGTCAGTGTCACATTCCTCCAATTTATTCCCACAACAACGACCCTGTGAGGTGGTTTGTGCTAAGAGAGCGACAGACTCAGAGTCATCAAGTAAGATCTGGTAATCCTGGGTCTTTCCATTGTCTGCCCAACACTTTTAAGACAAATTCCTGGCTGGCTCAGGAATTCTGGGAGATGAAGTCCACAAGTCATAATTTGTGGGGCCATAATTTCTCACCCCTGCTTTAAATCCTGCATCATGCTGGCTCTTTGGTAAGAGTAACAACTGTTTTATCTATAGAGCATAGCTATAATTATAAGGCTCTTATTTATTAAATGTTTGATTTGGATATACTTCATTAGTGTATTGAGTGATCTAAGAACATTCTTGCCAGATGAAAATAAGGATTTAATAATGGTTTTTATGGTTATCCTCAGATTTTGCATAGCTTGGGACCATTACAGATCATTTTAGATTGATGTCAGTATTGCACTTGAGTTAGTGATAGAAATAGTTAAAATCTAAATTTGATAGATGCAGTGACAGAAAGGTGTTGGTGGTTTATGGAAATAAGTCTTGTAATAAATGTAAATGATAGGTCATAATCCTTGCACCTTTCATTTTGCAGCCTATTCTGCAGCCTGTTCCCCCCTTCTGTGTTCCTACACGTGTGTGCCAACTGAGAAAAACATTTGATCTACCTATCGGCTCTCATCCATGCAGGTTTTTGCCATAATACATATCCTACCTCGTTTATGTATTTGTTGCCGCATTCTAAATGTGTCTACCTCCCTAGAGAAGGAACACTACAGTGTGTCATCAGGAAGTGTGCCAATTGAGATCCAAAAAGCATTTGCTTGTTTCCAAACTCTTGCAAGTCCATATTTGTTCAAGATGCTAGGATCAGTTAAGGCAAGGGAGTGATTTGTTTGTGGAAAAAAAAAATCAGTTCAATCAGAGAAACAAACTGAGCAAAATCTTTTATTGCCAGTGGGAAAAGTTGCCTAATACTGTGGTGGTGTAAATGCAAATTATGCTTCCTCTCGCCTCCACACGAGTGAGATTTGGGGCATTAGGTCCGGTGTTGGTATAAAATTGTGTTTCTTAATTCTTGTGTGTGAGTGTGGGAATGCTTTGTAGAGAGCAAGATTCTAAAGTAGCAATCTTGCTTAATTTTAAAGGATTATTTAAGATAGACTGAAAGATTTTGTGTCTTCATGTGCATATGCAATTATGTTAGAAAATGAATGTGAGATTACTGTTGACATTTGCTTTCCAAATTGTTTTCATTTCAACTTACAGTGGTGGAGTTGTTTATAGGATTATGTTATGCTTATTGTCATTGCCCAGTATGAGTAACAGAGAAGTGTTTTCTTAGCCAATATGCTAAGCTTCAAGTCGCTTTAAAATTATATTAAACAAAAGAATGTATTGGCTAAATTGCAGAGTTAATGGATAATGATCAAGTACTGTTGATACTTGAAAGATATAATCTAAAAATATATCCCATCTTTTCCTTTAACTATGGATTTCCCTGGCTATAACCCACCAAGCTAATGATCAACAGAGCTTGATACACTTTGAATCTACAAAACCAGATGTGATTGTCAAGCATCTACCCCAATGCATACTGTGGGTCACATTTCACTTTTGTAGATTGGAAGGTGAATAGGCCTGATTTTTTGTAAGACTTTTATGGATGTCTTTGAAAGTATCATCACTGCAGTCTCAGTTCTTACAGTCAGGTTACAATGAATAACATAAAATTAGTATTCATCTGATTCAAGATTAAGGTCTAAGTACCTAAAGTATCCTAATGATTTGCTTTCCACAATATGGAAAAATAACAACCATAACAAAATCCATATGACTGTAATTCAACGTTATGCTCTATTAATATTTTTTTTTTGGCAGCCTGGTACCATTTTCCTCATTCACTTATATTTTCTGCCCCAGGTTCTTATGAACTGTCCACATTATGGAAGAGCCTATTGAGGAATTTTATGGATGCATAAAAGGATCCACAAGATAAAAATCCATTTTATCCAACACTAGATAAATTTCAAATCAAAGCAATTCATAACAAAACATTAGCTTCAACATTTCTTTTTAAATTCTTCATGCAATGATTCCCCCCCCCCCCTATTTTGGTATTTCAGTTACTATAGTTCTTAGTTCGTATGACTCTGCACTGTGTGGAAGCAAAGACATCAATCCTCTGTTATCAGAAAATTGAATATGTTTGTGTGTATTAAGAATGCAACAGTGTGGCTGGTTCTGCATATGAATTAATTTTATGCAAGGGGAATCATATTGTGTATCTACTGTATATTCTGATAAATTAACACAAACTGGTCTTCATTATTCAATATTTTCAAGAAGGAAAAACCGGCAAGATTTTTAGAAAAAAAAAACCCAGGAAAAATACTGAGATGTTCAAATGACTATTAAGGTGTGTGCTTTATCCCCCCCCCCCAAGAAGAGGTAGGGAAACTACTAGCAGTGAAGAGAATTATTTGAGTGAACGGAAAAAAAACCAGTCAGAAAAGAGGTTGAACAAGAAAGAGCTACACTAGCTAACTTTAGCAAATTAATGAAGGAAAACAAATCTCAACAACAGATTAAACAGAAGAGTCAGTCATTCTGAATTTACAGATAATGTCCACTATCTGACTTCAGACTGTAAGAAGTTGGAGAAAATCAGGTTTCCCAAGTGAAAGTAAATCGCCAAACAGCCTAGAAAAGATGGTTAAGCAAGAATGACTCAAAAACAAGTGACCGCCTTTGTCAGCTCTTCAAAGTAGACAAGGTCAAGAAACAGGTAGTATTAGGAATCTTTAATACACTTTAATGAGGTTTAGATTATTGCAACAGACTCTTGAAAGCTTGTCAAAGCCCCTTTCTATTTCCATTTATACTTAACCCAATCAAGGTAGAGCTGTTTTCAGGTTTCCCCCCACCAGGCTTTCTACTTTCCCAGGAGTCAGATACCTTTTCTGTAATGGTTCAGCATTCTCCTCCCACTTACATACCTTCTCGTCCAGCAGGATCAATGAAAAACACGTGCTCAGAGATAAATGGACTTCATTTAAGAGGATGAAAGTTTGAGGTGTCTATTATCTCCCTTCAGAGCAAATGGATGCAGTCGTTAGCTACACCTCTATAAAAAGGAAAAGGGGCACTAGAAACAATTGATTTTTGAGAGCAGAATTATTTCCATTTCCATTAATGTGGTTCACAGAAGTATTACAAAGAAGTAGAAATAAAGGAAGATTTGAATGTTTTTTTTCCTAGCAATACATCACTGATACATTTAGTAGTAGATTTTAAAAAATATGACCTAATTTTTATCTCACATCCTAGATTGTATACTTTTGATTTAGACTCCGAATGAGGATGGACTGGGGAGAGGCAAATGTGGCAATTCTGTGAGGTGGCTCTATATTGCTTCAACTGGTTGCTTTTGCAACTTTTCCCCTCTCAGTACGGCAGGACTAGATTGTTAATGTGCTCCGTTGCCAGAAAACCTGAATGTATAGGCTACACGTGATTATGCCACATTCTCAGAAAAGCTGCTTGGCTGGCTATGTGGGAACACAGAAAATATTGCATTAAAAACTAAGCTAGGCAAATGCAAATATTTCCTACAAAGTTACTTATTTTTTTTAATGTACAAATTAATATGGTTTAAATTGCATTTAACTGAATTCTTAGTATATGTGCTGAATAAAGCAGAATTCAATAGATCTAAATTATTCTATTTTACTGAAATGTATAGCATTACAATATTTTTGCAATTAATTATTTCTGTAAAATACTGGTTGTAAAGTTAACCCGGTTTCTTTTTAAAGCTAAAGTTAAACATTCAGATTTTTAGAAAGCTCTATATTTAATATTACTTTCCTTTTTCTAGAGATGCAGGAAGACGATTTGAGTGAAAAAGGTCTGTTTGTCGCATCTATTATGAGTAGAGTTAGAGACCTAAAAAGCAAATATAAAAATGAAGATAATGTTACAGATGAACTTAACTTTACTAAAGTATCAACTGATACAACAGGTATGTCACATTTTAGCTAAATTAATGATCAACTGAATAGAAGAATTCCTTCTCCATAAAAAAAAACTGTTTTCTTTAATTGTTTTAACAAATTATGTTCAGTGGACATGTATTAAATTTCTTCTGTCAGATAAAAATAAATGTAGTTTCTCTTCTGTAACTATTACTTTCTATTTTCCCTGCAACATTTTCCTAAGATAGCTATATGTTTTTGTATTGACACTTGTTTAACTTTGTTTGTTCCTCAAATCTTAAAGATTTAAGTAATACTTATTTTTAATAGCCAAATATAAGGAACATTTGTTTATTTGTCAGATAATGACCTCAGCTGGAATGGCCTATTTTGAAATATATTGCCTACTCATTCTCTCTGTATTATTGTGCATACATGAACACACAAACACACACACACACACACACACACACACACACAGAGAGAGAGAGAGAGAGAGAGAGAGAGAGAGAACTTCCAGTCGTCACTTGATATTTTGAGTTTCTTTCAACTAAATGTTTGTCGTTTGATTACCAAACGTCTACATTTCTTCGTATTTAATAAGAAATAATTCCATTCAAAAAGCATTAAAAGAAAATATTTAAGTGTCTTGCAATATCTGATACTGTTATATAATGCACACAAGCCACCAGTCCCTCTTCACAATTACCGGTATTGCATTACAAATTAAAATAATAACCTGGATGTTATAATGGGGATTGTTGTATCTAGTCAGACACACATACATACATCTGTTTGTAGACTTGATTACTATTTTGTGAGGAATCATTTCCTATATTAATTTTGAAGATGGATTTGTTTCTTTTAACAGTGCCTTAAAGACACTTTTTGTTTGTGTGTTTTAGATAATTCTGGAACTGTTAATCAGATTATGATGAATGCTAATAATCCTGAAGATTGGTTGAGTTTCTTACTCAAAATGGAGAAAAGGGGCACTTTTCAGACTGACACAAGCTTACTAAATAGATTGATTGGTCGTTACAGCCAAGCAGTTGCAGCACTGTCAGCAGAAAAATATAGCCATAATGAAAATTATGCTCATATTCTGGTTAGATTTGCGGAACTGAAAGCGTAAGTATTTGCAATCTGGGGAAAAAATTCAAATGGACTAGAAAAATGGACTAGAAAAAGCAGAATAATCCTGAGATTTCAATTTTAATTGCTTCCTTTTTGCTGCTTTTGCTTTTGCCCTTGCATTTCTGGATTAGAGTCTTTGACTCTTTGCACAGACCCCATCTAAGAACATAAACTAATCCTGCTAGATCAGGCCCATCTTAACTCAACATTTTATTTTACACATCCAGCCTCTGAGGTAGTCTCAAGGAAGACGTGGAAACAATCTTATGTTTCCATTGTTCATCTACAACTGGTGTTTAGAGGCATCTTTCCCACAGACTGGAAATGATATTAAGCCATCAAGACTAATAGACCTTGATAGGCTTGTCTTTCATGAATTGATCCAGTTTTCTTTTAAAGCCATCCACATACATGGCTATCATCACGGTAATTGATTTTACAACTGTTTTTTATTTATCTTTATTTGTCAA
Organism: Thermophis baileyi; assembly: GCA_003457575.1. Classification (NCBI taxonomy): domain Eukaryota; kingdom Metazoa; phylum Chordata; class Lepidosauria; order Squamata; family Dipsadidae; genus Thermophis; species Thermophis baileyi. The sequence continues at coordinate 564,394 of QLTV01001692.1, read as the reverse complement.
ATTTATGTGGTTTCCCATCTAACCCAAATTGACCCTGTGGGGTGTACAATAAAACCAAGAATTAAAATACTTCTGTACTGTAAAATCCATCTTCCACAAACCACCTAATATAGAAACACGCCAGTAATGTATGACATACGTTCTTATGTAAAGCCAAGCAGTTTCCCTATGAGCAAATCACTGATTGTCTTTAATCAGTTTATCAACCTTCCTGATATGACACTTGTCAGTTGCTGTCACCCCCCTCCAGTTTGTATGTGATTACACAGCTCTTCTTGGTTCACCATCTTCACATTGTTTGGGACCAACAACCTAGAATACTCACAAAAATTCAACCTATTACTTAAAGCACAGGAATTGGGTACTTACTGCAGGCTTCTACTTCCAAACAATAGCAACACAAGTCTCTTGCTTCCCATCCAATGAAGTGACAGAGCAATGCTACAGAACATGACAGATATTCTGCCACACCAGTACTGCCATCTGTGGACAATTTATAACATTGGAGGCATTTGTCATTCAACCTTTGCATGTGTAAAGTCATGTAGTTATTTTGCCATAATTTCTATTATTTAATCTTTACATGCATTTGCTTTTTGACTGATCATTCACTCTGTTCAAAATGATCCTTTTGGAGCTCTTCAGAATCACATTACTTTTCACCATCCCAAAGAGATGGTGTCATTTGCATACTTGGCCAATTCACTGTTTACCTTTCAATCATGATAATTAAAAGCAGTTTAAAAACCAAAACAGGTTCTTAAGTGACTCCCATTTAATCACTTTCATTAATATTTTTTGTGTTATATACTGTATATACAAATTCTTAGAAGATCTGTACCTTCTATCCCTTAACCCTTAATTCAAATGCTTTTGAAAATTCAAGTAAACAAAGCTGATAGGGTGATCCCCAGCATTACATTTATTGAGGCTCTCAGAAAGTCTCCAAAAGTCTGGGGAGGCACGAGTTACAAAATTTCATATTGTTCACTCCTTTCTCACTCATTTAATTGCCCAAAAGTCTGATTTCATGGAGGGAGACTATTCAACAGGGTTCTTTTGAAAAGGAAAAAAACTACTTCCTGGCCTTCCCTTCCTTCCCTTCATGGAAGTAGAAAAGACTTAGTAGGTTATCACAGGAAGCAGGCATTCAATAGGTTGATTGTTATTGGAAGAGGTAGTCTTGACAATACCTAATGTCAAATTTTAAGGATTTGACATTAGCAATTCTTATTGCTCATTTTGTTGTTTTTGCTACCTGTTTCTCTCAATTCCTTCCACATTTTCAGCTCCTTTTGTTTTCCACATTAGGATAGAGTATCCGTTTTGTGGCGGCTTCCTGAACACTACGGTACTAGAAATCCATGGTAGCTCATGCTTGGATTTCGTTGATCATGTGGAATATATTCTATTGAGCCTCAGTTGCTACTTTAAATAACATTTGCTGGCTTTGACTAAGCAGAACTGGATATGATACTTCTGTTAGAGACCACCCTGCTAGGGATATAGGCAAGAATGGAAGGTGAAAAAATTCCAGAGAAAAAGTAATACTGAAACAGGTCTGTACTGTTTCCAAGAAACCCACATTGATGTGTCCGATAAGACACCCAAAGTTAAGTTTGACCTGAAGGATATACCTTTATGGTATGAAGAAGATAGTTTTGTGTGAATGTTATAGCTTCTGCAATCCTGTAAGGGTCTTATTTATTTTTTAAACCATATGTAATTTTTTCTCTCTGAATTAATCAGTGTTGTATTGGTTTTTTTTTTTTTGTAGTATTGAAGAACCAGAAGACGCACGTGATCAATTCCATCTTGCTAGGCTGAACTGCAAGAAACTTGCTTTTGTCCATGTAGCTTTTGCACAATTTGAACTCTCACAAGGTTTGTAGGAACAGGTTTATAGTTAAATGTAGATTTGTTGCTATTTAGCCTATCTTAGCCATGTAGAGAGATTCAACTGTGCAGTTACAACTCAATGTTTTTTCTTCTAAGGACACAATTATTTGGTTAGGTAGGAGAACACATTGATTACATAATGATTAAATGGTTCTTTTCTTTTTAAAGGTAGTTTCCAACAAATTTTACACCAAAGCAGACAAAATTAGAACAGACCATTCCTTTACTGTAACTTGAACATCATATTGTCCTGGCCTCACTCTGTATTTTTTCACTTCACTACTTCTCCAATGCATTGAAAGTTCAACTGATCAAAAGGAAATTATTTTTAATTGCGGTATAAAGATACTTTTGCTGTGCAGTGCTTGGGTAGCTGTAAATTGAAATAGTGAATAGAAATAAACTAAGGTGGCATTTCTATGTAATAGTGATTGTTTAATAAATAAATCTAAAATATTTAAATATTTTAAATATTTCTATAAAATATTAAATAATGTATTTAATATAATTCTTTAAATTGTATTTATTTCATTACAGGATGTATATCTCATCTTTATTTTATATAATTCAAAATGGTATACATAATCCTCCCATCTCCTATTTTCTCCACCAGAGCAGAGCACTAACCCAATGAGGCAGGTTGGACTAAGAGAATAACTGGCCCAAAATCACTCCACTGGCTTTCATGCATAAGGGAGGACTAGAACTCAAGCCTTCAAATTTTTATCTCAGCCCTTAACCACCTGCCAAACTGGCGCTCATATTTAAATAATTTAATTTAATATTAAACTTTCAAAACAACTACTTTAAGATCTTAGAAAAATACTTATACACGGTATATAAATTTTAAATCTTACATAAAGGAAATACAGGTAATCCTCACTTAATTATTGTAGATGGAACCAGCAACTCTGTTGCTAAGTGATGTCATTACGCAAAATGTCATGTGACCACTCTGTTTAGCGACAGCAGTTCTGGCAATCCCAGTTGCTGTTGTTGAGTGAATCTCACGTGGTTGTTAGGTGAGGACCCACCTGGATCCAATCCATTCTTGGAAGAAGATAAGGGGCTGCCTCCACTTCATCTTCCCCCATCCACCTATCCCTTTCCACTGATTCCCCCTGCTACTCAACCCTTCCTACAGTGCCCACCATATTGCGTGCCACCACTGTACTGATCGATTTTTTCTATGCCCCATTCTTTTGTGCCAGTGCAAGGGAGACCTTCTCTTGGATGCTGACCTTATCCTCCATTCACAAAAGAAACCCCTAGCCAAAGTGCAAGAGAAGCCCCAGCCGGTGTGCAAGAGGAAGGCCCTAACTGCACTGGCACAAGAAGAACGCCCCCAGTCTGTACAGTGTTGGAAAGCAGTGAGGTGGCATGATAGTGGCAAGCAAGGCCAGACTATGGGAGCAGCCAAAGCAGCAAGTAGATGGGCAGCCAAAAGGGGATTATAAATGCGGGTAATCCAGAATTTTGGTCCGTTGACCCCAGGGGTACTACAATGGCTAGAACTTAAAGGACCAGTCATAAGTCCCTTCATTAGCACCATTATAGCTTAGAAAGATAGCGTAACAAATGAACATTAAGCAAGGACTATGTTTACTTATCTCAGTCTATAATAAATATCAAATCAGATTTGACGTCTACATCTTACATTGTTTTCCCTTAGCTTGATAATATCAAATTTTAAATCGAGAAAATGCATTGACCATTGATTTGTTTTAAATAACTGTGTGACATTGAAAACTGTCTCAAGTAAATTTAATTTATTTGCCTAATTATGGATTATTTCTTTTGATAAAAGCTATTATATTAATTCTGTATAAAAGGTTCTCTATGATACTTTACTTTTGAAATTAATGTTTCACAAGAAACAAAAAGAAAAGCTAGATGTGCTGTAAAGGAAAAATAATTCAGCAGAACGCTTTGAGAAATAATCCTTTTGAAAATAATTGCAACAAGTAGTAGTTCTTTATTAAATACTTTGCGCTTGGGAGCCAGACGGGATTGGTTCTGATTAGATGAAGATTTCTAGGGAATTCTGTTGCTTTAGGTTAGATTGGGACATCAAAGGGCACCTTGGAACATCAAAGGGCACCTTGGAAGATGTTTTGGTGGTGTGAAGAAAGTTGCATTGGTATATCCACATAATCGCACAATAGGAACTCAACGCAGTACATTATTTTCTTATTATTTTCAAAAATATGTGATTCTTTTTTCTTGGAAAAAATAAAAGGACTGTTATCTTTTACTAGGAAATATCAAGAAAGCGAAACAGCTGCTCGAAAAAGGTGTAGAATCAAGAGCAGTTCCAGCAGAAATGTTAGAAATTGCTCTACGAAACTTAAACTTACAAAAAACACAACTACTTTCTGTTGAAGAAAAAGAAAATTTGTCAGGTGAGCCATAAACTGTTGATTATTTGATTTTGATTTAGGATACTTTAATTTAATTAAGGATACTTAATTAATTAATTACTTGGGTAAGTAACCTCACTCTGTTCTAAGCTAATCCCGTAGACTTTAGAATTTTCATATAAACTTAAAATTTGAAGTTCATTTCACTGGGAAATTAAGCACTTAATATATACTATAGCTATTTAGAAAATAACTATTTTATTTTTGAAAAAAATGGCTCACAATTTTAATTTATTCATTCAAATGTATCAATCATAATTCCTGTCAGGGTAATGATGATTTAATAGCTGACCAGCTGCTGTAATGCTGTAATACTGTAATGATGATGCAATGGTAGTAATGAGTCAGCAGGGTTATTTGACTGTTACCACTTTAAGAGTCTGTACTATAAGAGAGGCCCTGTTGGGGCGTATCTCTCCGTGTGTGCTTCCGTGCTATAGTTAATGATTGATTGCCTGACTGCTGTATATATGTATATATATATATACCCGTATACATATATAAGGAATATGTATATATTCCTTGTAGATAAACCACTATTTGAAAGACAAACCTCTATTTACTGTATTTTGCTCCTGGGTTGCCTCAAAATAATCACACTGTGCGCACTCTGACAATTCCAGCTTTCATTTTATTGCCTACAATGCTTGTGACTTGGTTAACTCTAATTAAATTGGATGTTTAGTATGCACAAACCTATCAATTATAGATAGGAGGAATTTTACTTAAGAAAAATCTACAGGTGGTCCTTGGCTTATGTCTGTTCGTTCAATGAAGTTAGGACAGCAGTGGAAAAAAATGGACATACAACCAGTCCTCAAAGTTCTGGCTATTGCAGCATCCCCGTGGTCACATGATAAGAAACTGTATGTTTGGGTGTCTGGCTTGCAATTATGATATCACAGCAAGCCACATCACATGATCGCCAGTTGTGACTTTCCCTGCTGGCTTCCCACAAACTAAGTCAATGTGAATGTTAGCAGAGAAAGTTGCAAGTCACCTCAGTAAGTTGTTCCCGGTATTTTTTTCCCGTGAGGAGTCCACCACTGAGTATGAGATTTCAGATATCAGTTTCAACACCCAATTATATCTTTCAACTCCAGGGCTGGCCAAGTGATGCTGTCGAGGTTATGTTCCAATGCCTGGAGGTACCATTTAAATTTGATGTACAATTTGGGGATCTCACTGGACTCTCAGCTCCTGCTTGATAAGCAGGTAGAAACTGTAGCCAAGAAGACCTTTGCACAGCTTCATCTAGTATGTCAGTTGTGCTTTTTGCTAGATGAAGGGATCCTTTTAGCAGTTATTCATGCCTTAGACATCTCACGTCTCAACATAGGGCTGCCCATGAAGACCACCCAGAACAGTGATGGCGAACCTTTTTTCCCTCGGGTGCTGAAAGCGCGCGCTATCTCACGCGCGCTCGTGCCCACACCCATAATTCAATGCCCCCCACGTGCCCTGCCCCCTGTGCATGCGCACACGGCCCCCCACGCGCTGCCCCGCCCCATGTGCATGTGCGTGCGACCCCCCCACCTAGGCCTAGCAGGCCCCCACCTGGGCCTAGCAGGCCTCCCTGAAGCCTCTGGAGGGCAAAAACGGCCCCCCCGCCCCCCCCGGAGGCCGGAAACGGCCCGATTTCTGGTAGGCCTGTTTTTCACCCTCCCCAGGCTCCAGAGGCTTTCCTGGAGCCTGGGGAGGGCAAAAACGGCCTACCCCGGCCCTCTGGAGGCCAAAAACGCCCTCCCAGAGCCTCTGCGCGAGCCCTGTACTTACCTGGCATCCAAAATGGGTCGCGTGGAGACTCCTGGGAGGGGAGGGGCGGCTGGGTGGGGCCAGCTGAAAATCAGCTGGCCGGCGCACGCATGCGCACTGGAGCTGAGCTGGAGCAACAACTCGCGTGCCCGCAGATATGGCTCCATGTGCCACCTGTGGCACTCGTGCCATAGGTTCGCCATCACGGACCCAGAATCTTCAACTTTAAATTGTTTTTAGCATTTTATAAATTGTCCAGAGTTACTGGGAGTTGGGCAGCGCATACATTTAATAAATAAATAGATACATATGTTTAATTTCCCTCATTTTCTGTATTCTGCATAATTTTATTATTATTTTAGTAAGGGGAAGGAGCAAGAAGTATGGAAGCATTGAAAGCCTGCTCCCAAGCACTGGATATTTTTATTTGGCTAGATGTTATCAAGTATTATATATGCGTTTTAGAGTCTGTACAAATGGGCATGCACATAATACTCCATTCTTGCATTAAACCAAATGCGTATTTTTTTGATATCATGCATCAGCCATGGAATATAAATGTGCCAAGATGCAATTGCTTTAAGGTGTTCCTGATAGATGCTGTATGCCAGTTCACATGCACTTTGAAATACGTTTTGCCCTTTGAATCCCATCACTGCATAGCTCTAATAGGTAATATGAATTTTAGAAGAATGAGAATAATGTTGATTGATTTAGAGTGATCTAAGTGTAATTATGAATCATGATGTGACATGAATTCAAATCCTAAAATGTTATTCAACATGCCTTACTTGCTAGAAAAAGATGAGTAAACTTCTTAAAGTTCTTCATGGTGCTATGATAAAATATATTAAAACATGTATTCTGAAATATTGTCAATTTTATTGTAATGTTTAAATGTACAGTATTCAGCAGAGATTGGCTAAAATATTTTAATTTTGTATCTTGATAAATTGCATATTTACAGGACCAAACTTGCACAATATAACTGGAAACTTGCAGAATAAGAAAAAAAATACTGATTTTAATGAGATCACTACCAGTATGCCCAGTTTTTTCCCAGGGTAAGTGGATTAAAATATTACACAACATTCTTTTTGTTCTAGTTTCAGTCGCCTTGATACAACTGCATGTCTCATGTTTTCATTTTAGAGAGAAAAATGATTCCTCGAGAGAGACTGAATTGGTTTTTGGTGGACGCAAACCATTAACACAATTAAATAAATCTAATCAGGTAGAAAGCTTTATGTTTCTATAAATATTCCGCAAATAACAACATATTCTTTATGCCTCTGTTATATTTATTTATTGATTTCCATCTGATCAGTTCCATTGTATTTTATTATTTAGAAATGTATGTTTGGGAGAGTTCCGCTTCAATTAACAAATGAAAGTGAGAGTAATGAAAATGAATCACTGAAGGTGGAAATTCCTACTGTTGCAAAGAGGTATGAAACAATTAAACTGGCTATAGAGAAGGCTTTGAGGATTTTGACAGGAAAGAGTATCCTGTGTGTAAGAATATCCTGTGTGACGTTGAAAGGGCAGAGTCCTCAGTATGTTTGCTTGGAAGGTAATCTCCAGACTAGAGTTCCTACGTTGTACAGAATAGCATGAGCAACCTAGGTTGCATTTGTGGCTTGCTAGCCAAACTATGAGAAAACTAAGGCCAATAGTTTAATCTACACCCCTTCTCTATCTTACTAACTAAGTGTTACTTGAAAAGCCTTGATTGACCGAATAAATGATGGACAGCAGAAGCCAAATATCTGTGGTCAAATTTCTGGTGATGACCAGGCCACATGGAAGATTCGGTCTTGAACTGAAGTGCAAAGAGCATGAATTAAGGAATGAAAGGGGGGGGGAAAGGCGGGGTGATTTTGGGCCAGTCACTTTCTCTTAGCCCAGGGGTCTGCAACCTGCGGCTCCGGAGCTGCATGCGGCTCCCTGTCACCCTATCGTGGCAGAGGGATGAAAGAGCCGCCATCCTGTTATGGCAGTGGCATGGCCGGAGCCTTAGTGCGGGAGCGAAGCGCCCCTCTACTTGCCTTTGTGCAGCAACAGCATTCCGTCTTCATTGTACATTTGCTGTTGCCGCCAGCAAAGAGGGCTGGGAGAGAACGGCGGGGGCGGAACTTGTGGGGTGGGGGCCATCCCCCAAGCCTGGCCTTCCTCCTCCCTTGGCGGGGCCAAGAGAAAGATGGGGGCAGTGTGGGGAAGTGCTCCCCTCCCCCACCGACTACCGAGCACAACAGCCCAGTGGGGGGGGAGATGGCCCAGCAGAAGCAACCCTATTGGCGAGTTGGACGGCAGAGGCCTGGCCTGGCTCTTGCAGCGGAACGCTGTTCGCTGCCTTTGAAACGGGCCGCTTTCTGTTTCCTGTTCCTTCCCCGGGCAGCAATGGCTGGGGCCATGGGGGGGGGGAAAGCAGAGGTGTCAGGGCTGCTCCCCCCCCTCAGCAAGCCAGGCCTGGAGGAGCACGGAGAGTTGCAGGCAAGCACCGGAGGGTCAGAAGACGCGCTTCGATGTCGCCCCAACATGCTTCTCTGTCCTGAAGTAGGATTGAGTGGGGAGAAGGGCCTCCCCCTCCTGGAGCCCATTCCCTGCCCCACTCTCCCCTGGCAACACTCACTCTCTCGGGGTGGGGAGGAAACCCAGAAGTAGCCACCCACCGTTTCCCGCCAGAGGGGGGGAGGGGGGAGAGAGAGAGAGATTCGGCAGGATTCGGCCCTTGCCAAAGATGCTCACCCATCAGCCAATCTCCCTCTCTCTGTCTCTGTCTCTGTCTCTCTCTCTCTCTCTCTCTGTGTGTGTGTGTGTGTGTGCCCTCCCAGATTCAGCTGGATGGATTCGGCCCTCACCAAAGACACTCGTCAATCTCCCTCTGTGTGTGGGTGTGTGTGTGGGTGTGTGTGTGTGTGTGTGTGTGTGTGTGTGTATCTCGCTCCCTGTCTCTGTGTCTCTTCTCACTCTCTTGGAAAGCCCTGCATGCTCTCAGGCTCTTCGCTACCTGTTTTTCTTTCTTCCTTTTGGAAATCCGGGCTGGCTGAGGAATGAGCACAACTCGCGGCAGAGGTTTCCCTACTCCCCGTCCTCCTCTCGCGACCCCCTGGCCGGCTGTGGCGGGGCCAGGAGGGTGCGCACTAGAGGAGGAGGGGGAGGAGGAGCGAAGCCTCCATTGTTGGTTGCGCTCATTCCTCAGCCAGCCCGGATTTCCAAAAGGAAGAAAGAAAAACGGGTAGCGAAAAGCCCCAAGGAGAGCACGCAGGGCTTTCTGAGAGAGTGAGAAGAGACACAGGGACAGGGAGCAAGAGAGAGCAAGATACACACACACACACAGAGAGACATAGAGACACACAGTGAGAGGGGGGGAGACAGAGAGAAAAAGAGAAAGAGATGAGAGAGAGAAAGAGAGAGACAGAGAGAGAAAGAGAAATGAGAGAGAGGGTGATAGGGAGATAGAGAGAGAAAAAAGACATGAGAGAAAGAAAGATGAGAGGGAGGGAGAGGGAGATAGAGAGAAAGAGAGATGAGAGAGAAAGAGAGATGAGAGGGAGATAGAGAGAGAGAGGAGAGAGGGAGAGAGACAAAGGGAGATACCTATTTCCCATAGAAAACAAAACAGGGAGCCACAAAACCTGGGTAGGTGTGGCTAGGGGGGGTCATGTGACTGGGTGGGAGTGAGTGACGTCGAGTTGGCACGCCCGCCCAAAGTTTTGTGGCTCCCGTTGTTTTGTTTTCTGTGGGAAACTGGCCCAAGTGGCTCTTTGAGTGTTTAAGGTTGCAGACCCCTGTCTTAGCCCAATTCATCCCACAGGGCTATTGTGGGGAAAATGAGGAAGAAGGAGTATTGGTATGTTCACCATTTTGAGTTGTAGATGAAACAAGGCGGAATAAAAAAATAATAAATAATAGATTTTTAGATATCTGCAAAATTAGTTACATATGTGTTTGTGGAAGAGGAAGGATGTAATAGATTTACTTTTAATTTCTTTTCCTCTCATGCTTTCTAATTTTTTGGCTTATTATTTCGTACTCCTTTTTTGTGGCTTGTATAACATTACTTATCCTGAAAGGGAATAGTTTGATAGATATGTATGTAAGGAGCAATTAAGTTTTCTTTGGGATAATGTATCAGGTGCTAAATGCTTATGGTGGTGAGTAAGATAAAATACCAGAACAATTGGGTCTGGTTTTTTTTCTGTTTCTTCCCTACATGTAGTAGACAGGGAAGGAGCAGGTAACTTTCCAGACCTCTGAATAGCTTTAAAACTTTTGCTTAGATGTACAGTGGGACAAAAAAGTATTTAGTCAGCCACCAATTGTGCAAGTTCTCCCACTTAAAAAGATGAGAGAGGCCTGTAATTGACATCATAGGTAGACCTCAACTATGAGAGACTAAATGAGAAAACAAATCCAGACAATCACATTGCCTGATTTGGAAAGAATTTATTTGCAAATTATGGTGGAAAATAAGTATTTGGTCACCTACAAACAAGCAAGATTTCTGGCTCTCACAGAGCTGTAACTTCTTCTTTAAGAGGCTCCTCTGTCCTCCACACATTACCTGTAATAATGGCACCTGTTTGAACTTGTTATCAGTATAAAGGACACCTGTCCACAACCTCAAACAGTCACACTCCAAACTCCACTATGGTGAAGACCAAAGAGCTGTCAAAGGACACCAGAAACAAAATTATAGACCTGCACCAGGCTGGGAAGACTGAAGCTGCAATAGGCAAGCAGCTTGGTGTGAAGAAATCAACTGTGGGAGCAATAATTAGAAAATGGAAGACATACAAGACCACTGATAATCTCCCTCGATCTGGGGCTCCACGCAAGATCTCACAAATTATGGTGGAAAATACGTATTTGGTCACCTACAAACAAGCAAGATTTCTGGCTCTCACAGACCTGTAACTTCTTCTTTAAGAGGCTCCTCTGTCCTCCACACATTACCTGTATTAATGGCACCTGTTTGAACTTGTTATCAGTATAAAGGACACCTGTCCACAACCTCAAACAGTCACACTCCAAACTCCACTATGGTGAAGACCAAAGAGCTGTCGAAGGACACCAGAAACAAAATTGTAGACCTGCACCAGGCTGGGAAGACTGAATCTGCAATAGGCAAGCAGCTTGGTGTGAAGAAATCAACTGTGGGAGCAATAATTAGAAAATGGAAGACATACAAGACCACTGATAATCTCCCTCGATCTGGGGCTCCACGCAAGATCTCACCCCGTGGGGTCAAAATGATCACAAGAACTGTGAGCAAAAATCCCAGAACCACACGGGGGGACCTAGTGAATGACCTGCAGAGAGCTGGGACCAACGTAACAAAGGCTACCATCAGTAACGCACTTCGCCGTCAGGGACTCAGATCCTACAGTGCCAGACGTGTCCCCCTGCTTAAGCCAATACATGTCCGGGCCCATCTGAAGTTTGCTAGAGAGCATTTGGATGATCCAGAAGAGGATTGGGAGAATGTCATATGGTCAGATGAAACCAAAGTAGAACTGTTTGGTAGAAACACAACTCGTCGTGTTTGGAGGAGGGAGAATGCTGAGTTGCAGCCAAAGAACACCATACCTACTGTGAAGCATGGGGGTGGCAACATCATGCTTTGGGGCTGATGTATCCTGAGATTTTGAGTGCAAACCTCCTTCCATCAGCAAGGGCATTGAAGATGAAACGTGGCTGGGTCTTTCAGCATGACAACGATCCCAAACACACCGCCTGGGCAACGAAGGAGTGGCTTGCCATTCTCCAGATCTCAACCCCATAGAAAACCTTTGGAGGGAGTTGAAAGTCCGTGGTGCCCAGCGACAGCCCCAAAACATCACTGCTCTAGAGGAGATCTGCATGGAGGCATGGGCCAACATACCAGCAACCGTGTGTGCCAACCTTGTGAAGACTTACAGAAAACGTTTGACCTCTGTCATTGCCAACAAAGGATATATAACAAAGTATTGAGATGAACTTTTGATATTGACCAAATACTTATTTTCCACCATAATTTGCAAATAACTTATTTCCAAATCAGGCAATGTGATTGTCTGGATTTGTTTTCTCATTTTGTCTCTCATAGTTGAGGTCTACCTATGATGTCAATTATAGGCCTCTCTCATCTTTTTAAGTGGGAGAACTTGCACAATTGGTGGCTGACTAAATACTTTTTTGCCCCACTGTAAGTACAACTCTGGGGCACAAGCTGGTCATCTCTATTACAGAGTAACGTTCCAAACTCATTTGCTTTTAAAAGACAATTTTGAATTAGGATTGTGAAAGGGCAGAAAGGATTGTACAGACAAACCCAAGGCCACAGGGTTTGGAAAATTTCTATTGAAGTCTATTTGTTTTCAAGTGTTTGGATTTATTTAATAAGAAAAAAGTGCCAAATTGAGACAGTTTGGATAATCTTGTTTCTCTTTTTTTTTTAAAAAAAAAGTTATATTAGCAGTAGCTTGTTTTTCTTGTTAATATTTGAGTACCGTTGCTTATGTCTGGAACCTTGTAACTAAATTTTAATATTCTGGGAAACTAGGCAAACATCTGGAACTAATCTGATCCAGCTACTACAGCCTGAATCAAAACCTAACCAAAGTGGTCCTTATCTGCCCAGAGACTTGAAGGTAATAGAATACTCTGTTTCATGTCTGTTGTTATCATTTATAAAGTTGTAGCAGGAGGAGTAAGAGAAATGGAATTTGATTGTGTAAATTGTGGGGGGCTGCATCTAGAAGTTACAGATACAAATAAGAGACCGGGGGGGGGGGCAGATATCAGAGTTCTAATCCTGGAGGGAAAATCTGCTTCTTGATGTCCTTTCTCCACCCAGGAACATGGGGAAAGGGTTTCCTGCTGCTGTCTCCTACACAGAGAAAAAATTTTGTGGGGAACTGCATCTAGAAGTTACTAAATGCCCCAACGGGGACATTTAATATTGCAGAGAAAATAGCAGAGCTCTGCTTGCAATGCTCCAAATAAAATGTCTAGCAAATATGGGCTTTCCCTTTATCAAAGAAAATAGAATGGGCAACTGAAGGAAAGTCTCTCTTGCAGATGTTCTAGCTAGAGTAATTGTTAAATGTGGCTTGCACTGCAAATAAAGAGCTCTACTTCAGCCAGCCTTGGCTGAGGGCAGACCAGTCGGCCCACAGTTGGAGATCTCCATTCTGCATACAGTACTATATACCAGGGGTCTCCAACCTTGGCAACTTTAAGACTTGTGGACTTCAATTCCCAGAATTCCTCAGCCAGCAAAGCTGGCTGAGGAACTCTGGGAGTTGAAGTCCACAAGTCTTAAAGTTGCCACGGTTGGAGATCCCTGCTATAGACCATTTATTTTTCTCTGTTCTGTCGTGACTGGAGGACTAGAACTTAGTCTCCTGATTTCTAGGCTGATGCCTTAACAACTACACCAAACTGGCTCTCATGGAAAAAAAATAGGAATTTGGTAATAAGAGTCATACTGATATGGGTGGGAGGAACTTTCCTAAGCAGATTTTGGGATGGGATTCAAATGAAGAAGATAATCCTGTTATATAAACAAGTCCTGTTATAAGATGACTCAGCCTTCCATCCTTCCGAGGTCAATAAAATGAGTACCCAGCTTGTTGGGGGCAGTATGCTGACTCTGTAACCTCTTAGAGAAGGCTGTAAAGCACTGTGAAGCAGTAAAGTCTAAGTGCTATTGCTATTTAAGTACAAAAACAATTTAATATTGGGAAATAGGGTATTGCTTGCATTTACAAACTGAATCTTCCTAGTCTGATGAGTTGCAGGTAGTCCTCGACTTATGACCACATTGGAGTCCAAAATTTCCACTGCTAAGCAAGACAGTGGTTAAGTGAGTTGTGCCCCATTTTACAACTTTTTTGCCACGGTTTTTAAGCCAATCACTGCCGTTGTTAAGTGAATCATGCGGTCTTTAAGGGAATCTGGCTTTCCCCATTGGCTTTGCTTGTCAGAAGCTAGCTGGGAAGGTTACAAATGGGGATCACATGACCCCCCAGGACAGTGCAACTGTCGTAAATACATGCTAGTATTCAAGCACCCGAGTTTTGATCATGTGACCATGGGGATTCTGCAAAGGTGGTCAGGGTGAAAAATGGTCATACGTCACTTTTTTTCAAAGCTGTTATAACTTTCAATGATCACTAAATAAAAGGTGGCAAGTTGGGCACTACCTGTATTCTTAGCTTTGAATTTAAGTTGTTTTTCCCTATTTTTAAAACATAGTCATTGATACGATTTAGGAATATCTTGCAAAATAAAACAGTTGGTGTGGACAAATGTGGGTGAACTGTACATTCTTCCCTCCCTCTTTTCCCTTGAATGCAATCAAAAAGTAAAGGTTAGCTATTCAGCCTTAACAACACAGCAGTTGATGAAATAAGAGAACATCTGAACCGAATGCTCAAGTGATATATTGTGACACTAAACGGAATATTTAGGACATGCTTGAAATTTCTACTCATTAGATCCTTTGATTTAGATGAGACTGGATTCTGATGCTGTAAGTTTTTCAGGAGAGATTTTGCCAGTAACCTCTGTGTCTCATTCTGCATTGTTCAGTAGAGCCTTTAAACTCGGTAGGCCAGTGGTAGCTTGCATAGAGGAGAGATTGGGAAACTGTTTTCTGTGCCATAAGTTCTCTTTGAAGGGTATACATCTGCTTAACATGGTTCAGACCCCCTTGATGTGCTGCACATTTTCATCTGTGGATTTTGGGCAAGTGGAAATGGGGAAAGGAGTGAGTGGTCATGCAGCCATTAACTGGAGCCTTATTTTTCTTCCTCTTTTATTTAGCCTTTGCCAGTTAGAAATCTGATACACTCAGATGAAGAGAATTCAGAAGTTGCTATGAATTCAACTCTAACGTTAAAGGAGAAAAATGATTCCGTTTGTGTAAAAAAAAGAGGTTTGTTTTAATGGATGTGGAATTATGATAACTTCGTTATTTTTATATTTTATTAGCACTGTTCAGTGCTCTGGGTTCAAAAGGGATTTCAGTGCATCTGTGGAGCGCACAGCCTGTGTAAAGATGCAGCTGCTTTAAGGAGTTTGAAAGGTACTTCTTAACTGGCGGTTTTCTTTTTCAATGGGCTTCCCTGGAAGCGCGTCCCTGGAGGACGTACGTCTCGCGGTAGGATGCAATTTGGGGGTGGCAGTTGGGGCGGGGTGGGGTGCGAGATGCGCGTCCTACCTGACACTTGCAGCTCCGTCGCGTTCCTCGGCGTTGTGTCCAGGGAAGCCCATTGAAAAAGAAAACTTCTCGCGAGTTCGAGAAGTTTGATTGAACTCGCGAGAAGTTTTCTTTTTCAATGGGCTTCCCTGGACACAACGCCGAGGAACGCGATGGAGCTACAAGTGTCAGGTAGGACGCGCGTCTCGCGGTGGGATGCAATTTGGAGGTGGCAGGTGTGCTGGGTGGGGTGGGCCGCGAGACACGCGTCTCAGTGGCTGCGGCTTCCGTGGCGGCGGGCATGGCGGTGACATTTCCAAAAGCAGCCTGGGAAAACCTAAAAACCTGGGCAACTTGTCGCTTGTGCTCTCTCTCTCTCTCTCTCTCCCGGCCAAAGAGTGCCCACCGCAAAAAGAGCGGCTCCCAGCCGGGAGAGAGAGAGAGAGAGCGCACAAGGGAGAGGCGGGCACGCGCAGGCAGTTTTACCAACTTCCTCTGCCGCGGCGTTGCGCACACCCCACGGGACTGGCTTGCCTCCTCTGGGCTCTGCCTCCGGCGGCGTTTTAAAACACGTCCCACCTGCCAGAAATGAGTCTCTGTGAGACTTGTCACGCCACCGCCGCTGCCTCGTGGAGCAGGATTCTGCAAGGCTTGTGCCGTTGCATGCACTAACAGCAGCACTACCGCGAGGTTCGACATACCGGCACAGCCGCGAGCGGCAGGACACCAGCTGTGCTGGTATGATGAAGCTCGCGGCAGTCTTGCAGTTCGTGCATGCAACGGCACAACAAGCCTTGCAGAGTCCTGCTCCACGAGGTGGTGGCGGCGGGCCAGCCGCTCGGCCAGCACCAAGAACAGGGAGGGGAGGCGGCAGTGATGGACATCCAGTCCCACGCTCGCCGCTTACTGCACCCCCAAAATAATAAGCCCCCCCGATAATAAGGCCAAGGCCATATTTCGGGGCTCAAAAGAAAATAAGACCCTGTCTTATTCTCGGGGAAACACGGTAGCACAATCTTCTATATGAATTATAGAAAGAGGAAACCACTGGTTGAGTCTAATCAAAATATAGCAATATAGATTCTTACTGATTTCTCCAGAAACTACAGGTAGCCCTTGACTTGCAACCATAATTGGTAAGGAGGGCAGGCGGTTCCCCTCTGTGCACAGAAGAGAACCCCTGCAACGGGCTGCAGAAATGAAACTGAGATCTTCGAGATCCTCTCCTTTCCCTCCACAGAAGGGAATTCCTGTGCTGGGCTGGACAAATGAAGCAGGGATTGCAAAGATCCTAGCTTCATTTCTGCAGCCTGATGAAGGATTTCTGCAGCCCCTCTGTGCACGGAGAGGAGGGGAAAGCGGGGGGGGGGGATCCTTTGGCAGGTTGGCAGCAGCTTGCAATCTTCCCTGCCAACTTCCCCATTGACTTTCTGGGGAAGCCAACAGAGAAGTTTGCAAATGGTGATCCCATGATTGTGGGGCGTTTAGCAACCGGTCATAAGTGTAAACAGGTTTCCAATCACCCTGATCATGCTTAGGTAACCATCAGGGGTGGTGGCGCAATATTTTCTGACAGCTGGAAGTGCTTTACAGACTGTGAAACACTCTTTCTGAGCTACTGTAACTTTGAATGGTCATTAACTGAGTTGTAAATTGAGGATGACCTGTACCTACAATGTTCTGTCTAAATATTCTGAACTGGCTATGTTCTGCTGAAGCAAAATTCAAAGGAATTCATGCATTCCATTTTCTGTTTCAAATCTTTTTCAGCCATAGAAAACAATAAAAATTGGCAAATAGATATACTTTTAAAAACATTTTATTTTCTATATGATTTGTCCTTTTCTTGACTGGCTGTTTTATTTAGATATTCAACTGGAATCTCTGTCATATTCATTTTAATAACTAGATTATTTGTTTCAGAAACCGAAATACTGCAGGAGGAACCAAGAATAATAGAATCTGCCTGTCTGGAAGGACAACAACAGCCCCTTCTTTCTCTTGGTAGTTACCAAAAGGAGCAGGAGCAGTTCAAATTAAATTGTCTTGCATCTAAAAATAAGTGGTCCCACCTTGAGACACAGTGTAAAAGAAACTCAGAGGTAAATCTGTTAATGCAAATTATTAATTTAGTCAATGTAAAAATTGATCTTGAGCTACCCAGCTTTTGAGATTGTACATTTGCTGGAATTATAATATAGTGATGTTTTCTGTCTTTTTTTAATTTGACCCCATCTTTTCCTGTCCAGGAAAAAAACCTCATTACTTCAAAGTGAGGGTAGGCAGTCTAGTGCCTGGGATCATACTAATATGATCCCAGATATCTCATTTAGTTCCCACCAGACTCCTTGTTCCACTTGATATTTGAGCTTGACTTTATTTTAATTTCTTTTCTGATTATTGTGAGCCACCCAGAGTCATTGAGAGTCGATCAGCATACAAATTTGATAAATTATTATTACTATTATTAAAAAGTATCAAGAAAAGTAAAGAGGAATCTGGAAAATACTAGCTTTTAATGTCACATTTATACATAGGCATACTCAAGTAGGCACTAAGATGACAGAGAACATCCGGGAAAAAAATTACAGTCCACCTTCTGATAAATGGCTCTTTTGTGATTGATCATGGTAACCATAGCAGCAACACATTTTGTAAAGGTGTTCATCGCGTGTCAACATTCCAGAGGACTCTGAGTTCAAGTCTCACCTTAGGCATGAAAACTGGCTAGGTGACTTTGATTCAGTCACTCTCCCTCAGCCCATGATGTTAGGCTCGAGGGACAAGCTGATCAGTCAATTCTTGCCATAACCAATGGATCAACACCTGATTGGCCCAAATAAGTGGACCTTTGACTTGCAGAAAAAAACACTGGGAAGAAAAAAAAAGATTTTTTTTTCAAAGGAGGTTGCTGTAGACTAAAAACTAAGTTTAGCTTCTACTTTAATAAACAACCTGTTTGTTAAAAGTAGATGTTAAACCGTAGTTTTTAGTCTACAGCAGCGTCCTTTGTAGGAAAAAACATTTTTTTTTCTTTTGCGCTTTTATATACCTTTCCCACTAGGGAAGGGAATTGACCATGTTCCTTATAAAAACATGCTAACTAGAAACACAATTAAATGGTTTTAAGTAAAGCTATACAATGGATAATTCTGGAGCTGTTACTTTGATTATGATGACTGCTAATAAACCTGAACATTGGTTGAATTACTACTCAAAATGGAGAAAAGGGGCACTTTTCAAACTGACACAAGTTTACTAGATAGATAGATTGGTTATTACAGCCAAGCAGTTGCAGCACTGTCAGCAGAAAAATATAGCCAGAATGAAAATTATGCACACATTTTGATTAGATTTGCAAAACTGAAAGCGTAACTATTTGCATTCTGGGGGAAAAATTCAAGTGGACTGGCTTTGATTGCATATTACACAATTCCATGTTTATTTTAACCTTGTTTGTTAAAATACATAAAAATGCATTTAATCATCTAGAAAAGCAAAATAAATCTGTGATTTCAATTTACGTTTGCTTCCATCACCGGGGCTTTTCAGGAAAAGACTGGGCAACCATTTGTCTGGGATGGAATAAGGACTCCTGCCTTGGGCAGGGGGTTGGACTAGAAGACCTCCAAGGCCCTTTCCAGCCCTATGGTTCTATGATTTCTCCAATGACTTGTTTTCCCCCAATAGTGTTAAGATCGTAGTACTCATTGTAGAGAGTAAGTAATATTATCCATTTCTGCTTTCCAGTTCAATTTATATTGTCAACTATGAATCAATGGAAGTGGACATATAAACGTCTTTCGGAAACTTCACACTATGTTCTTCTTAAGAACCAATCATATAAAAGTCTTCCCCATTTTGCAGGGAAAAACCTCAAGTTTTGAACATGCTGCCTTTCCAGTTCCTAAAAGATGTTCACCGTCAGAGCAAGTTTCACGTACCATTTCACCAGAGACTGCTTCAGAGAGAAAGAGTCAAGCTTGTGTTGGTGGAACACCTCGCAACAACATGGTTCATGATTATGTGGCCTGGTAATTTCATTTGAGGCTGGTTTTTGGTTTTTTTACATTCAAATTTATTTATAGGTTATTTGAATTTGCTTTTGGACAGTTTAAGCCATCATAAGAAAATAGACATGTGAATGAAGAGTTGAAATACCATATTTTTCGGAGTATAAGACACACATTTTTCCATCCTAAAAGAGCCTGAAAATTTGGGTGCGTCTTATAGTCCGAATGTAGCCCCGCCCACTCGCTCGCCCCTACCCTTCAGCCTCCATGCATCCTCTTCCTGGCTGCAGAGATTGCCACTGACAATGGCTTGTATTTTTGGGCTCCGCGCGTTGCATTTTTAGCCTCCAAACACTCGTGCGGTGCCCAAAATGGCTACCCAGAACAGCTGCTGCCTTCTCTTACCCCTTCCCTGCTTTGCCTGCTTTAATCACTGGAGCTCCCTCCGAGGATCAGCTGTGCTTTTGAAGCTGTTTTTCAGCCCAAACGCGAGCTAAGCGATCTTCCGTGCGTTGCCTACAGAAAATTGCTTATATCATCTTTGCTGATTGCTGGGAGGCAGAGGCAGGTTTTTTTTTCTTGTTTTCCTCCTCCAAAACTAAGGTGCGTCTTATACTCCGGTGCGTCTTATACTCCAAAAAATACGGTATGTTCTGAGGGATTCATATGAAGTTGAAAGTGAAAAAGTAATTCTGGAAATTTATTTCATGTTGGCCTAACGTACTTCTTAAAATATTGAAATGGCATATACTCCACAATAGTCCAATAAAACAAAGTCTTAGTGCTCAGAGAAAAAAAACCACCAGGTTGTTCATTATTTGCAAATATGATTGTTGGGAAATACAGTATTTTGTGCATGGATTATAATTATATTTTTTCTTCCCGTTTCAGTACTCCAGTTGTAAGAAATAATTTTTTTCCTATGGATAAGGCAACTACACCATACAACCAGTTTTCATATTTGCAACATTGTACTCCAACAGCTCCATTCCATCTACAGAGTGGATTACAGGTATTAGCTATTTCTAAATTGTATAAGATAATGCAAAAGAAGTGTTGATTTCTAAATAATGTTTCATTCATTTGAGCAAGAAGGAGTTAAGAATTTTGTTGGTAATTTCATATTAACATTAACTCTTTTAAATTTAATTTTTATTGAAAATATTTTTTTACAGAGTAAAACAATACAAATTTGTAAAAAAAAAGAAAAAGATAAATGAATAATTACCAAACAAAAGAATAAGAAAGTAAGTTAGTGAATAAGTAAGAAAGAAAAGAAATATAAAAAGCAGCTTCCAATCTTCTTTATTGCAGTTATGAATGCAATAAAATGCAGTTATATTTTATCCTCTGTATAATTACACTGGTTTCCTCCTTCCATATTCTACCCTTTCTAATTATCAAACCCATAAATCACAAATTCATTTTTTTTCTGTTTTGTCACTGACAAATGTAGTTGTTGTCTTTTCCCTAATCAAACACGTCAGTTTTGCCATCTGTGCAAATTTTGTCGTCTTCACCAACCATTCTTCCATTGTGGGTATTTCACAGCCTTTCCATCTTTGCGCATATAATAACCTTGCTGCAGATACCATGTACAAAAATTATCTTTCATAGGCCTTTTCTAGTTGGGTATTCATTAGTCCCAACAAAAAGGTTCTGGTTTTAATTGAATATTATTCTTTGTATCACTGTATGTATTGAAACCATTTTTTCTAGCTTTTTAGAAGTCCACAGGCATGATAAAACAACCCTTCATGTTTTCCACATTTCCAAAAGTTGGAAGCATCTTTCTACATTCTAGAAAGTTTTTCTAATGTCATACTAGTGGTATATCATTTTATAAAAATTATTTTTTACAATCACATATTTTCCCATTAATCCATCTGTATATTACCGTGTTTCCCTGAAAATAAGACCAGGTCTTATATTTTTTGGACCACCAAAAAAGGCACCAGGTCTTAGTTTCAGGGAGGCCTTATATTTTTCCCCATTTTTTTCCGTCCCGGGAAGGGTGGGGGGTGTGAGCTGCCCCTCCTGCTTAGCGCCTCCATGGCCTCACTAAACAGCTGATCTGCGCCGCTTTCAGAGCCTGGACGTCCTCCGCAAAATAGGTGAGCTGAACCTGCATGTCCTCGCTAAACAGCTCCGCAAAACAAAATCAGCTGTTTAGCGAAGACATGCAGGCTCAGCTCAGCTGTTCTGTGAAGGACGTTCAGGCTCCGAAAAGGGCGGCAGCTCTGCTGATCTGAGCCTGCATGTCTTCTCTAAACAGCATTTTCCTACTGAGCCTTCAGTGTTGCAATCCTGGGATACTCTGAAGGCTTGGGGGGGAGCCTTTTCGGCGATAGGCAGGGAAATGGGTAGGGGGATTTTCCTGCCTGTCCTCATTTTCTTAAGCTCAGCACAGACTGAGAAAAGGAGTACAGGCAGGAAAATCCCCCTACCCATTTTCCTGCTGAGCCTTCAGCGTTGCAATCCTGGGATACGCTGAAGGCTTGGGGGGGGAAGCCCTTTCAAGCAATCAAATGTCTGTGTGTGTGTGTGTGTGTGTGTGTGTGTGTGTGTGTGTGTGAGAGAGAGAGAGAGAGAAAGAGAGAAAGAGAAACGACGGAGGGGTGTAACAAGAATTGCAGGCAACGCTGTTTGAAAGGGTTTCCTCTCCTCCATCTCTCTCTCTCTCTCTCTCTCTCTCTCTCTCTCTCTCCCCCCCTCTCTCCCGCCTCCAGCTCGGCACCTGCTCAGGGTGGCGCCTTGAGGCCCGGCACCTGCGTGGGTGACCCCTACCTGGCCAATGGCACAAATGGGCTTCCTCGTAGTGCCTCCTCTCCCACGTGAAGCAGTGGCCGGTGCGGGCTCCGTCTATGCGGCCATAAAGCGGGATCGGCATGGCCGGTTCTTGCCCGCAGCGTTGGCGGCCAAGATTGGGTCAGAGCCGCCGCCAGCTGAGATCAGGCCAGACTCGGTGAGCTGGAGGCACCGCGCATGCGCAGCCGCCGCCCGGGAAGAGAAGAGTGCGCCGGAGCCCAAACGCTGAGCCTCGTCAGCCTCGGAAACCAGGGATCTTGCAGGCATACTGGCCACGTAAAGGCCGCCCCAATCCCCGGGTTGTTTGCAACTCGAGCGAACTGCGCAGCCGTCTGCTCCAAACCAAGTGGCGGGGTTGTAGAGCAGAAAGCCATGTGAACGAACCAGATTTTTACAATAATTGTTGCGGCAGTTGTTAAACAAATGCAGCTGCCATTAAATTAATGCCATGGTGGTTAAGTGACTCGTTCACTATAGGGCAGTTTTTGTCGGAAACCGGAAGTAAACACTGGTTTCCTGCAAAACTGTCATAAATCGAGGTCAGATGACCACAAGGAGCTGCAAACAGCCATAAATGGCCTGGTGCCAAGTGTCCAAAATGCAGTCATGTGACTGGGGGGAGGATGTTGAAACCTTGAAACCGTGTCATAAGGATTTTTGGGGGGGGGGCATCATAAGTTTGAATGGTTGCTAAGTGACCGATCATAAGTCGAGGATTACCTGCATGTACTACAGTCAGTCTAAAAGCTAACATAGTCTTTATTTATTTTGTTCTTTTCTAAAAAGCAGCTGGAAAATAACACTTCTGATGTTTGTTTTGTTGCCAAACTTTGAATCACAAAGAGAGACACAAAAAGGTCTAAGGGAGCCTTACTTGATTTTACCTTTTACATCTTCATAAAATAATTTTGCTTATTGTACATCTACCCTTTGTTTTAACAACAACAACAAACAATTCATTATATATACTGTATGCCATCCAACTCAGTGACTCTGGGTATAAATAAAATCAATAAAATATAAATGGTAAAAATAAAATAAAATACAGTAAATGCAACGAAGCCAGAGATTTCACTTGATTCTTTCTATGTACATTTCTTTTCACACTACAAACTTTTTTATTCAGGTTTCAGCTTCTGTATCGCCAAATGAATGCATACTTGTTAAAGGAAAATTGTACTCTGTGTTAAAACAAATAGGCAGAGGAGGATCTAGTAAGGTAAGATAATATTGTAATATAAATTCGTTTGATTTGATGAAAGCTGTTATTTGTGAGAAATGGTTTGTTGTGAAAAGAACACATATATCTACTTTAAACTTTTTCTGTGTTAAGATCATAAACATACAATGCCTCCCTTCTCCATTATATAGTTTCTCAATCCTCAAATTGTTCATCGTATCATTCATCATACAATTCAGTTAAAACCTCATTTTAATATAGAAAAAAAGGTATGAATACTAAAGTGCAAAATCCATTAATTGGGTGAATTAGGATCAATCAAAATTACACAAAATGTACAAACTTGCCAGATCATCAAAATTTGATAATCAGTATTTCTCCCCCCCCCCCCCATTTCAATATTCTAGTGGTTCAGTTTGGAAAAGAGGAAAGTAGCAGCTACTTTTGAGCACAATAGTGCCTGCTTTTGAGCAGATCAGCATAAGACTCCATTATTCAATACTTCATTTTTTTGGTCAGGAGAATCCAATTTATTCATTAATTCAGCATGTTAACACATACAACACGTGGTATATACCGGTGCTTTTTTTATAAAGTGACTAAGATAGTATGTGAAAAATAAAATATCAATAGATTACATCAGAGGTTCCCAAAGCTCAGTTCACTGTGCCCTTGGTGTTGCAAAAATATAACATTGCAAATGGATCTCAAAAATTTTAAATATCCCATAGCACTTTGGAGAGTTTACTGTAGCACCTTAAGGGTGCAGCAGTTCACAGCTTGGAACTTACTTTATCCGTTATTTGAAAACAAATCATAACTCTTCTTGGTACTAAAATATTCTGTGTTGAAAAGATACTTGTTTCATGTGTATAACCATGAAAATATATTTTTATATTTGATTATATACTTCCAACCACAGAGTAGACAGTTCTAGCAGCTTATATCTTTTCCTTGAAAAAATGCCAGATCTATTTTAGAAAGTATGGTTTGGACTCCTCTACCCCAGTTCAGAGTATGCACAGGTAGTGGATATCAACAAAAGTCCCAAATATGACCATAACATAATGACCATAACACTGGATGTAATCCTGAAACTGCAATTCTGTGTACGCAAGGCTAATACTCTATGTGATTTCAGTTGCTGAGATTTCTATATACACATTTCTACCATCAAACTCATGCATAATGCTATTTATCCCCCCCTCCTCTTAATAGCCTACTCAGCTGGGTTTTGTACCAGATGGAACTTCTGGACAGCCTTCAAAGCTAGCTTATTTGGAACACATCATATGGAACACATCAAATTATGAGTTTATTAGGTGTGAGTCATTGAAAACTATTTTAATCCAAAAACAGTGATCATCAGCCAAAGTTAATCTAGAATTTTACTTTTTTCTTGGAGCTCAAAAAGTTCAGATCTCTAAATATATAAATTGATAAAAAGCCTGGTTGAAAAGTACGTTCATAAGGTTTTTTTAATTAAAAATTTGACAGACTTTTTCAACAAATGCATTTAAACCAACAATAACAATGCTTAAATGGTTATACATATTAATTCTCCTTAACATTGCTCCAGTTGGTAGAAATATGCAAATACGTGGATAATCTTGAGTCAATGATAAATACTTGACTCTCCTAGTGATAAGAATGCATATATTTAATGCCATAAATAAGTTAGTTTTGAGACTTTGAAAGTAATGCAGGAATAATCATATATTGTTTAAAGGCTCTTAAAAAAAGAACTCAAAACAAGATTGTGGATAGTGGTGAAGCAGTGAAAAATAAAACATTGTTCATTAGCTTTAATATAGTGTATTAAATGGGAAATGGACCTCAGCCAAGCCTGTTGTATTTATTACTTCATACATGATTGAGGATTCTGTTCGTTTGTTTTTTTAAATATATAGTATTTTTTATTATACTGTATGTTGAAATTCATGGCCTTGTGCTGGTTAATGAGTGCAGTGAAGTTATGTATCTATCCAAAATAAAATGATAGAGTAAATATAGCAATATATTAAAAAGAATCTAGTTATGTTTTTTTAATTGGGTTTTAAAGGTATTTCAAGTACTTGATGAAAAGAAACAGCTTTTTGCCATCAAACATGTTAATCTAGAAGAAGCAGATCAACAGACCATAGAAAGCTATAAAAATGAGATTGCTCACTTAAACAAACTTCAGCAACATAGTGATAAGATCATCCGACTTTATGACTAGTAAGTAAACGCTTTTGTAAAATCAGTTTAATCCCTCTTTCTGCCTCCCCAAACATGCACGCTCAGATTAACTTTTATTTTTGCAACTCTGTTATTTTAGTGAAATCAATGAGAAGAATGTCTATATGGTGATGGAGTGTGGAAATATTGATCTTAATAGCTGGCTTAAAAAGAAAAAGACAATTAATCCATGGGAACGGAAAAGTTATTGGAAAAACATGCTGGAAGCTGTACATACAATTCACCAACATGGTAACTACTGTTTGCATGTTTGAACTCTGTTCTTTAGAATAGCTTCTCTCAGGAACAACTGCAAGGAATACAGTTAGAATAGTACAACTGAAGTCAGAGAAAATAAAACAACAAGATAATAGATGCATGATATGGTAGGAGTAAAATTCAAAGAGTTTCTAAAAAGAAAAATTCCTGTTAAACCCACTTTCACCCACATGTATGATATGATCCTTTCAACTTTGCCTTAGTTACAAGGGCATTGTTGGTTACTACCATATCACGAAAAAGATTGCTCATCCATGTCTTAAGATACAGCTAGATATAAGAGAAAGTGCTACAATTCATTGTTAGAGTCATTAATATTCAGCTATGCAAACGAAGAAAAGTGATGGTTAAGAATAAAGATGTTTCTTGGAGGATTTGAGGCACTTCAACAAACTACAGTATCCTATCTGAGAAGATGAAGGGAGAAAGAAAACAATTTGTCAGCATATGGGAGTGAATTTTTGCCTGAAAAGCAATTCATACTCTTCTCTGTTTCCCAGAGCTAGCTGTGAGAAAAAAAATATATAAATTGTAAAAATTAAAAATTATTAAATATTAAATAATGCTACATTTCAGTTAGATATATTTATACGCATACACATTAAAGATGGGATATTTTTTCTATCAGCCCTGACAGGAATTATATAGGTACACACATTTCTAATAAGTAATTTTACTCTAGAAAGTCTGAGAAGCCCTTGCAAAAGAATTCAGTGACTGCTGCTATTAAAAAAAAAAAATCCTGTAGTGAAGTTCATGTGCTTCTTTTCCAAATTGAGCTATAGAATAAGGTAGGTGGCCTTATTTTGGGTGGGAGACTTGGAATCTTGCTTTGAGAATAGCCAGATTTGCTATAAAGTTGTTTTCCTCTGGCCATGTGTGAGCTGTCAGACTGCGTATTGCTGTTGACACAATAATTTACACAATACGAAATGCATGTGTAGGTTTCATTAAAATTAATAATAAGATAACAGTGTCAGGTGTGAAAATATTTCTTAGTCAGCAAGCTCCTCAGCTGCTTATTGCTTAGAAAGCTATTGCTGTATTCTACAATTGAACTAGGTATTAAGATACAGTGTGGCAAAAAAGTATTTAGTCAGCCACCAATTGTGCAAGTTCTCCCACTTAAAAAGATGAGAGAGGCCTGTAATTGACATCATAGGTAGACCTCAACTATGAGAGACAAAATGAGAAAACAAATCCAGACAATCACATTGCCTGATTTGGAAAGAATTTATTTGCAAATTATAGTGGAAAATAAATATTTGGTCACCTACAAACAAGCAAGATTTCTGGCTCTCACAGACCTGTAACTTCTTCTTTAAGAGGCTCCTCTGTCCTCCACACATTACCTGTATTAATGGCACCTGTTTGAACTTGTTATCAGTATAAAGGACACCTGTCCACAACCTCAAACAGTCACACTCCAAACTCCACTATGGTGAAGACCAAGGAGCTGTCGAAGGACACCAGAAACTAAATTGTAGACCTGCACCAGCCTGGGAAGACTGAAGCTGCATTAGGCAA
>QLTV01001692.1:509372-536661 GCA_003457575.1 Thermophis baileyi | reverse complement strand
GGGTGGCAACATCATGCTTTGGGGCTGTTTCTCTGCAAAGGGACCAGGACGACTGATCCGTGTACAGGAAAGAATGAATGGGGCCATGTATCGTGAGATTTTGAGTGCAAACCTCCTTCCATCAGCAAGGGCATTGAAGATGAAACGTGGCTGGGTCTTTCAGCATGACAATGATCCCAAACACACCGCCCGGGCAACGAAGGAGTGGCTTCGTAAGAAGCATTTCAAGGTCCTGGAGTGGCCTAGCCAGTCTCCAGATCTCAACCCCATAGAAAACCTTTGGAGGGAGTTGAAAGTCCGTGTTGCCCAGCGACAGCCCCAAAACATCACTGCTCTAGAGGAGATCTGCATGGAGGAATGGGCCAACATACCAACAACAGTGTGTGCCAACCTTGTGAAGACTTACAGAAAACGTTTGACCTCTGTCATTGCCAACAAAGGATATATAACAAAGTATTGAGATGAACTTTTGATATTGACCAAATACTTATTTTCCACCATAATTTGCAAATAAATTCTTTCCAAATCAGGCAATGTGATTGTCTGGATTTGTTTTCTCATTTTGTCTCTCATAGTTGAGGTCTACCTATGATGTCAATTACAGGCCTCTCTCATCTTTTTAAGTGGGAGAACTTGTACAATTGGTGGCTGACTAAATACTTTTTTGCCCCACTGTACAGGTAGCCTTTGACTTATGACCACAATTGAGTCCAGAATTTATGCTGCTAAGTGAGAAATTTGTTGAGTTTTGCCCCATTTTACGACTTTTCTTGCCACAGTTGTTAAGTGAATCACTGCAGTTGTTAAGTTAGTAACACGATTGTTAAGTGAATCTGGATTCCCTGTTGACTTTGCTTGTCAGAAGGTTGCAAAAGGGGATCACATGACTCCGGGACACTGCAACTGTCATAAATATGAACCAGTTGTCAAGCATCTGAATCAGGGGTGGGTTCCACTTACCTTCCCCACTGGTTCGCATTGCGAAGTTCCCTCGTGCAATTTTGCTTCCGCACATGCTCAGTAGCTGCAATCAGCCCGAAACACAGCTGAGGAGCTGATCAGCTGTGCTTCGGGCAAAGGAATAAAGGTCAGTATAAACCCGGGAGCAGGCGGGAGGGCCCTTTTTCAAGCAGCAGAAGAGGAAAAACCTTCCAAAAAGTAAAAAAATTCGCAAAAAATTCACAAAAAAAGATGGCGGTGCCCACAGACCGGCACCGGCCGATCCACTTCAATGACATCACCAGCGGGTCACTACTGGTTCGGGCGAACCGGGAGGAACCCACCCCTGATCTGAATATAAAGCATGTGACCATGGGGATGCTGCAAGGGTCATAAGTGTGAAAATGATCATAAGTCACTTTTTTCAGTGCCATTGTAACTTCGGTCACTAAACAAACTATTGTAAGTCGGGGACTACCTGTATTTAAGAGGTTCATACACATTTTCCCATAAAAAAGCAGTGTAGCTTACAAATTAGCATACAGACATTCTATTTAAAATAACTTAAACACATGTACAGCAAGTAAAAAGGGAAACAACAAAACTAATAATGATCGTTAAATAACAGGCAAATACATTATTATTGTAAACTTCATTATTAATTATAGTAACTTCATTATTAATATAATTAATTGTATTAATTATTCATTATTATTTACCAAAGGGTGGTACAAAACCAAACCAAACCACATTTCCCCCAATAGTTACAAATCAATCGCATAAAATTATTTTAGAACTTAACAGCAACCTACTCAGCAAATATTAACACTAAAACAACCATCATAACAACAGTACATTTAAAACAATGCCTTGGGATCGGGCAAAATATTTATATATCCATAATAATGTAAAGAGGTGTTTAATTAGAACTGTCGGTTAAATAAGATTTGGGTGGAAAAAACTCTACAGACTTTACACTAACCAACTACTAAAAAAAAATAATAGCCCCCTTTTAGCCCCCTTTAAAACCAATCAGAATTCCACAGAAACCAAAGGAGGAAGGAAGCTGATTATAGGCTCTTGAGGCAGCAAATTGCACTTCAGGATGAGGCCATCAGAATTGCTTTCTTATGAATTGCTATCATCAGCCTCTAAAGACATCAGCATGGAAAAGTAGCAATGAATCTTAAATGATGGACAGGTTGAAATAGATGGAGACAGTCTTCCAAGTAGCTAGATCCCAATTTACAGACTATTTAAAATTCTAAAAATAAAAGGCAGGATTTCAAACTGCAATTGGAATTACACATTGTAAAAGAAATATTCTGTACTACTTGAGGATTCCAGATGTTTTCAGAGGCAATCAATAGAGAAGATGACGATGTTCTGATGTGTAGGAATGTTGTCATTTACGCAGTGGGCAAACTAGGAGAAAAAATATATAATTCAAAATTGCACATGTGTCTCCAGAGAGTTTTCTAAACCAGCTGTTCTACAATATCAGATAGCAGAAAAGATCAAGTGATATCAGGGACACAAAAACCCTCCACTCCTGATTGCCTAGATACTTTACATAGGATTTTCATTTCCCCCCCTACCTTGTGTTTTAGTATGTGTGTAAATAATAATCATTCTTGACACACCTTAATTAATTGAACAAATTTTAATTTGCAGGTATTGTTCATAGTGATCTGAAACCAGCAAACTTTCTATTAGTAGATGGAATGCTGAAACTAATAGATTTTGGCATTGCAAATCAGATGCAGCCAGATGTGACTAGCATTGTTAAAGATTCCCAGGTGAGACAATTGTGAACTACTAAACATTAAAAGCAATTATCTTAAATAATTGCCTGTTGTTTGATAATGGAGTATGATAAGAACATGTTGTAATCAGGAAACATTCAGCAACACACACATTGCATTTGTGTGTTTCATTTACTTTCTTTCTTGGTACGCTTGGACAGAGTCAAATCTTATTTTTCCAAAGATTTAGGTTGAAGGATTCATAAGGATTTCTAATGAGAGAGAAAAGTGAATTGTCCTAGCTATTACGGTTCCAGTTATTTCACTTTGTTGCTGAAAACTTTAAGGAGATTCTTGTATATGTAAATGTATGGAACTATGAAGTGTATTCAACATCTATCTAAAGGTTTTAAAAACAAGACAATAAGTCTGGTCTCTAGATGTGGCTTTAGCTCTCATTATTCCATGGATGGCTATTCTGATTAAAGCTGATGAGAAGCTAGAATCCAACTAGTTTAATATTTAAATGGCCACCTTTAGGTTTAAAAGTGGAGTATCTGCTGCCCCATCACTGCAATATGGTTAAAAAGCTAACACATTGTGCTGTTATTTGTAGAATTGTTCTACTATTAAACTAAGATTAAGCAATCATGAATGGGTTGTATGACTGCATTCTTAGTAAAACGAGTTTCTCTTGTTATGACAGTAGCTAAATTAGTGTAGTTATTACCGATTCTAGAGTGAATTAGGATTTTTATTTTACTAGAATTCTTAACCAGAGAGCCTAATTGGCCTTTAGCATGGTTAATATAAGTATCCATTAATATCGTATCAGGAATTCCTGACTTGATGTAAAAAATATAGTTACATAGCATCCCCAGACATATATTAGAATTAAAATGGCTGAACTCTTATGAGGTGTCGGAGTTCTATTGAAATGTTCAGTAAGACAGTCAAAAGCTTGTAAAATCTTTGGGATTAAATTGCTGAAATCTCATGCTATTTGGGAAAAAAAGTTTGATTTGTAGCATCCATGAGTATTCTCAAAACCCAAAAGGAACTAACTCTCTAATATTATATTTTAAATTTTAAATCAATTATAGAAGTGTTAAATGTAACTATTTAAATGTGCATAGTTCTATTTTTTATGTTAACAGGTCGGCACCATTAATTACATGCCACCAGAGGCGATCAAAGATATGTCTTCCAGTGCAGAAAATGGCAAGTCAAGATCAAAGGTAATATATTCTTCCTATAATTCAAAGGATAAAATGTTGATATTATTTTTCTAAATTGGAGAACATTTTATTTGAACAAGGAGATAGAAATAAATTATAAGGAAACTTGAGAAGAAGGCTGAGGCAAACTCCTTATTCCTGTCATATCTCCTTTCTTCTGAAACAAACTGGTAAAAAAAGTTCATCTTAAATGTGGCCAACTGCTGATTGACTGGGATTTATTTATGAAGCATGAAATTGTGAGGGCTGTGCATGCTTTAAAGAATGATTTAGAAGTGATTTGGACTTTTCACAACTGCAGCACTTTTCTTCTGTCCTATAAAAAGACTAAAAGCAGCCCAACTTTTTCAGGCTTCCACAGGAGCTAAAAAATAAAAAAAGAGTTGCTGTGGCTTTAAGAGTTGCACTAACTTTTGAGTGGATTCCTTAAAAGAGAAGCATGGTGTCTCCATGCTTTGCTACATTAGACTGACTTTAAGCGAGTAGAAGACATCTTACTAAAATAAGAAGCATCTTGCAGGCAGACAGAGATTTAATATTAATAGAAGATGACTTGTTTAGAGAGTAAGAGGCATTATTCTCATAGGCATGTGCAACAAGTTGACAACATCAAAATGATGACATCTGTGTTGAAATATTATGCAAATGATGAAGTTATGTAATCTGCATCTGAGAGTACAATTTGTAATCCACTGACCTCTGGATAGTGCAATGGGTGGCATTGGCCATTGCTTTCTTTTGTCCTCATATTTATGTTCTTCCATGCCTGGCCTTCTATAGTGAACTGCCTTTGCTTCTTGATGTCAGGAAGATTGACAGGGACTTCTCCCCCTCCAATGTTTGGTTTGAACTATTTGATCCTTGATGCCAAAATTTAGCCCACAGCAACTTCAAGTAATGTTGCTTTCAAGTACAAAAATAAAATTGGATGATATAGTGCCTGATTTCTTCACCCTGGCCTTATCTTTACTCTACTGTACATTTCTACTGATACATAGGCAAGTTGCATGATGTAGAACTACTGCCACCTCCATGTGATTTCACATCATGCTGTGCTGTTCCTGTTGTTCAGAACCACTTCCTAAAGTGTGGATGTTCTGCTTTCCTGGTCCAGTTTTCTCTACCTATTTTCACCTATTCTTTGTCATCCCTGAGATTCAGCTGAATCTGTTGTTAAGGAGGTTAGATCATACAAGTACACAGACTTAAATGTAGACACTTTGGTATTTAATTTGTGATTTAATGGATGCAAATTTTTAGCATTCCTTTATCATATTCCTAAAAGCTTGACCTGTTAATGCCACTTAGATTGTTTACCTTGAAAGCAGTGTTGACTTTGTTAATTATCTTTCACTTTCAATGATTTGACTGTGAATTAACGACATGTACAGATGTTAATATACACCACTTGGCGGTATGCAGAATCACAATGAATGATCGTATAAATAAATGGTTCCCCTTACTGCATAATCAGTTGTATCAGATAGGGTTATGTTAAGAATGACAAAAATGTCAAAATAATGGTGTGATTGAATGAGCCTGTTTTTCTTTCTATTTTTTAGATTAGCCCCAAAAGTGATGTATGGTCATTGGGTTGTATTTTATATTGCATGACTTATGGAAAAACTCCATTTCAGAACATAACCAATTATATAACAAAACTTCATGCCATAATTGACCCTAATTATGAAATAATGTTTCCTGATATTGCAGAAAAGGATCTTCTAGATGTCTTAAAGGTAATATTTTGTATCTTTTTAATAATAATTTCATGCTCTGAGTTCTGCTTTAGAGATAATTTTCCAAGTCATGATTTATTTCAATTAAATATCCCAGAATATGGAGGCATGATAGGTTTCTTGATTTCATATTTCTTGATTTTATGTATATATCCTTTAGAATGATTGGTTTTACTTTCAATTATTTCCTAACTTTGTCTTTCCCCCCCCAGAATTGTTTAATTAGGAACCCTAAGCAAAGAATATCTATCTCTGAACTTTTGATTCATCCTTATGTACATATACAGTCCAATTCACAAACAGGTAATTCAACTTTTCTAATAGATATTACTATTGCATTTATTTTACCAAACTTCTTTTGTTTAAAAATGATTTTTTAAAAAATTATTTGCAGATTAAAGCATGTATGTTAGTTAACCAAGTGCTATGTACCAAAATTTTCAAACAGCTTTAAATCAAATCATAGGGCATATATCTCAAACAGAATTTAATTTTAAATTCTCCTAGGACATCAAAATGCAAAAGGAACAACAGAAGAAATGAAGCGTATCCTTGGTCAACTTATTGGCTTGAATTCTCCTAACTCTATTTCTAAAGCTGCTAGAGTAAGTAAATAAGTACTGGTGCTAGTATAATTGAAATGAAAATAATAAAATCATGTTAGAACTATATATTTCTCACTCAGAGTTTCTTCGGGGGAGAGAGAAATAGGCTGACAGAGTGGTGAATGTAATGAGAAATGGCTTTAAGAGTTAGTAAGTAAACGATAAGGAATTATGTTGTTGATGAAATAGAGGCTCTTATAAAGTAGACAGTGATCAGTAGTTTGAGTTAGATAAAGAGGGACGCTCTTCTACACAAGTAGTCCTTGCTTAACATATATTCATTCAGCAACTGTTCAAAATTATGACAGTGCTAAACAAAGGGACTTATGACCAGTCCTCACATTTCTGACTGTTTCATTACTCTCATGGTCACATGAACAAAATTCAGGCTTACGTAAAACCTACCTTTATTTATGATTGCCTATTGGCCAATTGCTCCCACCTCCCAGCCCTGTCTACTGCCCACTGCCGCGCTGTGTGCCACTACTGTACTGGGGGAGCCTTTGTGCCACCTTTCATGCTGGTGCTGCCAGGGCTTCTCTCATGCCCCGACCAGGGACTCTTTGTGCCCTGGCCAAGGCCTGTATTTGCATAAAAGACCCTAAAAGGGTCCTCTTTTCCCACCCAGCACAGCAAGAAAAGATAAAATGAGCTGTGGATAATTGGGGAAACTTAATTTTCTTCCAAGAAATTGTCACTCAGGGTGTGGGGGGGGGAGTATTTACAATTTACACTATGTGTTCTAATCTTGAGGGGATCAGTATTATGAGTATAGTTATATTCCTGAATGTCTTTAATTCCAGCTCATTCATTAAGTATGCTTTGAAATATCAAGTAAGCTATTTTAAATCAACAAGTTTAGAAATGTGGAAATAGCCATTTGATTTCTCATTGATTTCCCTGATTTTTTTAATACAGAAATATTAGAATCAGAAATAAAATTTAATTAGACAATGTGCTTCTAATTAGTTTGATCAAAATAAGCAATATATAATGTGGGGCTTTCTAATGACTCATATTTATGGACATGATTTCCAATTCCTTTTGAAAACAATTGCAGAAAAATACATTAATCCTTTTCTTAATAAAAAAATTAAATAAAATTTTAATTAAAATTGATGTTTTTACTAAAATGGTAGAGACGTCTTATAAGAAAGTATGAATATATTCTAAATTATTAATTATTAAACCTGCCACTCCTGAGCTTGGCCAAAAATAAATTCCAGAAGATTATTTGCAATATGTGTTGGGAAGAGTAAGAAAAATGTGTCTTTCCAAGGCTATGTAAACTAATGAGTTTCAACTGTAAATCAGCAGGTACTGCCAAACCCTTGTTTTTTATAAATGCACAAACACTTTAGTCAAGCCTCAGAAATATAACTTTCTCACTAGCTGCTTTTGATCCCGCTAAGAAAATTATTTTGCTATGTTTTGCTGCATTTGTAGCATCAACCAGGTTTCTTTGATGGTTATTTCTTTTTCTCCTCCAGAAGAATAAAAAAGTATGCTAAGAAGAAAACGAGGATAAAAATAAGGGCTGCACCAAATTATGTTACAATTTCTGTTATTTGCAGGATGTGTGTAACACTGGAACTCCTTTTGTATGTTTTCACTGTGCTCGTGTATATACTGAACTGGCATTTACACACCACTACTGCAGAAGTTTTAGAAAAAAATAGCAAAAAACCATCTCCTAAGTGGCTGAGAGAACGGAAGCAAAATGGAAGCAAAAATAAAAACTTGGAATGGGAAGAAGAGTAAATATTTATTAAGGATTTGTTTGAGATGACAACAAAAAAGGATTAAGCTCAATGTTCCATAGGGAAAAAAAAGAAAGTAAGGGGATTTGAAAGTAAAGAGGAAAGATTTAATAATTTGTCTTGTTTTTTTAAATTTCAGACTTTATACGAGCAGTGCAACAAAGGTGAAGGTTTAGATGTGTCTGCTTTTTCGAAATCTGACAGTCGGACAACCTGGAAAACAAAGTAATAAGGCCTGGTTTACAAAAGATATTAATGAAAATAAGATATTCTAAGCAAAGGCTGGTCCCATCTGGATATATTTGTCTTGCCACTTACAAATACTTTTCATCATTTGTTCATCTAGTATTTGCATATGAATATTATGGAGCATCCCTGCTATATAACATGCTGGTCTGCTGTTATATTTGGAAAGCAAATACTTGTGGATTAGTTGAATAAAGCTTAGCTGCAATTCTGAATCTTGAGAGAAATATTTTGACTTGTTTTAAGATGAACTAAGGAACTCTAGTTCTGGACAACTATCTTTAAGAATCAAGTCAATTATTTTCTTTTCTATCAGATTCAGCTGTCATTTTTTCATATTTTGCTGGTGGTAGATACTATAAAAGCAGTGCTTCAAATTATGCTGCTTTTATCCATTATTTTATCCTGTATATATGGAAAGATTCCCATGGAAAGATTTTGATGTACAGATGATATAGTCTACTGATACTGATGTTCAACTTTGTAAATAAAAAGATACTCATCCTGTGTTACTCTTCTTGCAGTTTCTAAGTAAACAGAACATCCTATAAAAATCAAATATTCTGATTTGAAAAGCTTAACAAATTAGTGATCCTGAAACTGAAATTGTAATCTATTAATTCTGGTTCTATAAATTGGTTCCTCTTTACTGTTAAGCTTGGAGGTTTTCTTTTAATTTTTGATTTAACTATGTTATCACTTAGACAAACATTTTGTGATGTGAAATTTGCATTGCAGTTTAATAATTTTCAGGTCAGCTCCTATTTCCATGTCCTAAAAAAGACAAAAAATAAATACAAAATAAAAAAAACTTAAGAACAATTTCCTGTGCAGAGACATTCCCTGGACTCATTCAATTAATTCTTCCCTAACAATCACAATGGGCAAGTGCGTAAAACACAGATAAATGTCCTACTCCTCACAAGGTTCTGATTTAACTGCTTAGGTCCCCAGAAGTAACATGGATTACCTTTTCACTCTGAAATATAACACTACTTAAATCACAGCCGATTCCTCTAAAATGTTCTATGGTCTGAGAAATCCTTGGGGATGCCACTCCCTTCCCAAGGAATGGGTGTAGGAGACGACAGGCAGAATCGTCCAGCTCTGAGGCATCACAGGAGGAGTCACAAAGGGATGGGTTGGGAACTGGATAAGCACTTACGCAAATAAGAGATGGTAGATTGACAAAACTAGTCTAGCCTCTTCTACAGTTTCTCTTTTTTTTTAAAGCAGATTTGATCTATTGCCGTCATTTTAAAAAAAAGTCTCCTTTCAGGCTGTTTTGACTTGGTAATTTCATGGACGCCTTGGAAATATTAGAACAGTTAGCCGTTATCTTTTTTCTATAATTATGTGAGGTCCCCCGTCCGTCCCCCATATTCCTAGTCCAGTCTACAACCATGATTTTTTTTTTTAGTGATTTCCCATCTAAGTACTAAGCAGGACTAGTTACTTCTGAAGTTAGACAAAGTTGGGCAAGAGAGTCTGAAACTGACATTTAATTCACTGGTGTGCCCTCTCGTGTAAATTATTTGATTGTAATTTATTCAGTAAACTATGATTAAATAAATGTTTTATCACGAGGTATGAATAACAGCAATTCTTTAGAGTTTTTAGGCAACACACCCTCCCCAGTTTAATTCTGGAAATGTTGGTATTTCAACATAGAGCATCAACTCATGCTTGCTTTAGACAGGTTTTTTTCTGAATTCATAATACCGGTAGTTACATTCCAACATTCCAAATTTGTTTCCCATCAAATCAAACAATTAGCCAGATATTTGTCAGATCTTTTCAGATATACTGTAAGTTAACCTACATACGCATGTATCTTATTAGACCTATATTAAGATGTCATTTATGAAGGTCAACTGATGGACAAAACTCTGGATACAGCCTTAGATTATTTTTATGGAAAGAGGTATCCTCATAAAATTCATGTAATAATTCACATCGTAGTAAAATATGTACAATGTGACTGCGCATTTAGATTAGTGTGATTCCCTATCACTGAATTCAGTGGGACATGCTTCCAATGTGCATAGGTTGAGTATTACAGCATTTTTGCTGAAAGCCTGCAAATATTTTAATAAGTTTGACTCTTAATTTACAAATGCTCCAAATGATGATGAATACTCAGACATAGTAGTACAAGTGAGTCTCGACTTACAATCGGTTACTTAGCGACCATTCAAAGTTATGATGGACACCCCAAAAGCTATTTACAAAGTGGATTTGAATTTCCAACATCAGGGCCTCAATTAGAGTGCTCAGCTTCTGACCGCATTTGGGGCGCTCGGCAATTGGCCTGCAATTGTGTCTGTCTGTAGCGCCCCATGGTGACCATGATTTACAACAGTTTTCCTGGAAACCTGCATTTACTTCTGGTTTCTGGCAAGAACCGGCCTATAGCAAACAATGGATTCGCTTAACAACTGCCACAAATGAGATCATAAAACCGGGTCCAGTTGCTTGGCGACTCACTTTATGATTATCATGACTTAGGACCGTAATTGCCAGGCTCAATTATCATTGTAAGTTGAGGACTACCTCTACTACCGTGTTTCCACGAAAATAAGACCCTGTCTTATATTTTTTTGAACCCTGAAATAAGCGCTTGGCCTTATTGCCATGCACTCAAAAGCCCGATTGGGCTTATTATCAGGGGATGTCTTATTTTGGGGGAAACAGGGTATATGCATAATTGTTTCACATTATTTAGTGAATGAGGTAAGAGAACACGGTTAGCCTAGATGTGCTGTTTTTCAGTTTTGTACAAGGTGTGCATGTTCCTTTATGGTAAACACAGTGATGCAAATATTAAACAGAAAACATCACCATCACTTTTCTTTCTCATGTCCTCCGGGGGGGGGGGGAACTTAGATTTTTTGTGTACAAATTATAGTTGGAGTGTACAGACGACTTATGAGATCCCACAGGGAATACTAGGCTTCCAGTTCAAAATAAGCCAGTGAATAGTTTACGTCACTGTTTCTCAACCTTGCAACTTGTGGGGAGTTGAGGTCCACATATCTTAAAAGTTGCCAAAGTTGAGAGACAATGGTCTATGTAATGTATTTGTCCAATATTTAATCGCAAGTCACAATATGAGAAATTGTTCACTGAAGGAGCATACACAAAAGATTTACTCTCATGTTCAGTCACATAGGCACACAGCTAGGATGGGGTCCTTAGTGCTCTCTGAGCTTGGTTGTTTTCTTGCAGACATTTCATTACCCAAACTAGGTAATATACTAGCAAGAAAACAAGGAAACAACCAAGCTCAGAGAGCACCAAGGACCCCTCATTTCAACCCTGAGCTACAAATATTCTCCTTGATTAATGAAAATGCTAAGAGGCAATGGAAGCAGAGTGTCTGTCAGGAACTTCTTGGGAGGGACTACACCTGATCTGCAATCTGACTTCACCTCAATACATCCTGCTGGCTGAGAGAACAGTGACAATGCTGCAATCATGATATACTGATTCTAATCAGACGGATTACTAAAATCAGGGTGGCTCTTATGCTAGAAGAGGTGCCCTATTTAAAAGTGTATGACAGTTGAGAATGACCCAAACACTTGACTTTGTTCACTTTCTTGAAATAAATTATATTCTAGGTCCACACCAGAGGTGAAATGCTACCGGTTTGCCCGAACAGGTAGTAAAAATGCTACCGGTTCGGGCGAACTGGTATATCCGACGATCAGCTGTGCCGCGCGATCTAGATTAGCTATAAAGCAGGATTTCCTGCTTTTTAGCTAATCTAAATCGCGCGGCACAGCTGACCCCCTCCCTCGCTGTTCTACTTAACTTTGCATACTGATGGCTTCAAAATTCTCCTTTTTTAGCCCGCATGGTAGTGCGGTACGCATGCGTGCGCATGTGCGCACAAAACATGCGCAAAGCGAACCGGTAGCAGACTTCAGAGGATTTCACCCCTGGTCCACACATTAGGTAACACCATATTTTACTTATCCATAGTGTGCTGAATAAATCGAAGATGAATGGTAGGCATGAACCATGGTTTTAATATCCTAGTGATTGGTTCATATTATAAATTCATATCATTTTGTATTTATTTTCTCGTGTTTATGTGGTGTATATTGGAAGTGGTGACGCTTTGAGAGCTGTATGCAACGAAATTTCATTTTAATGTATGCCGATTAGTGTACGTTCAAAGTGACAATAAAGTTATTCTAAGTCTGTCATAAAATGTACAGTCTCTTTTGGGTCAGGCGTGTATCCTCGTGACCACATGACCAGATGCACTGTTTTGGCTACAAAACGGGCATTGGTTGTTATTGCTTTTTTCCAAGACGATTCTCCAAATTTCCAAGCTAAGCTCCAGCCCTGCTATTCCTTTAATCTCCCACCCATACGCTAAGTAGGTCTACCCTGTTTAGCCTTTTGAGATCAGCCAAAACCAAACAAGGCTTAGTGCAATGTGTGAGCCTAGCTAATCGTATCTACGGGTACTTCAGAGTAGATAAGAGGGCCGGTTTTGTATAGTGGTTAAGGCACCAAGATAGAAACTTGAGATTGTGACTTTGAATCCTCCCTTAGGCATGAAGCCAGCTGGGTGTCCTTGGAACAGTCACTTTCTCTCAGCACTAGGAAGAAGGCAGTGGGCAAACCACTTCTGAAAGACCTTGCCAAGGAAACGGCAAGGACCTATCCAGGCTGTTTCCGAGAATTGGACATGACTGAACAGGGAAAAAGAAAGCATAGGATTGTGCTGTTAATATTCTCTTGAAAATGTTTTTGAATACACTTTATCAGTTTCTTCATCTATGAAGTCTAATTTTGCTCCATTTGAATATACAATGAAACAAACCATAAAGGAAATATGCATGGATGCATATATATTAGGGGTGTGCATCTACTTTAGTTAAATCTCGGCCCAAAATTCCCTAGGCTTTGAGAAGTCTTAGATTTGTTTAAAGAGAAACAAGTTTCTTTAACACCAGAATGTCAAGGTCCATTTTAGAAATATAATCAGGTTTCTATTTAAATTATAGACTCCATGTATACAATATGCTACCCTAATAGCGTTTGTTTGATTTTGCCTCAACATAAATGCCCTAGTATTTTTAAAAATTTCCTCCTAAACCTATACAACTATATGTACATACTTTAGACAACTTGTACTCTCCTATCACTCTTTTCTGGGAAGAGATGTGATAAGTTAGAAGTCTCCCTAATGGTGCCTACTTGATCTTTCTAAATAACCAAGAAGGAAGCAACCACACCAGCTACGCAACAAAAGGACACACATCTGTACCTCCACATGTGCATCTATCTGCTTTAGGAAAAAGATAGCAGAGAGGAAAGGCAGTTTTTGTACATAGTCTATGCCCAAACAAGAGACTGAAAGAGAAAATCCAGTGATGCACACAAAAATATATCTTAATGTAAATCTCCCACCTCTAGTGGCTCATTCTTTTAAAGGATTGCATCACAACAGGGAACAACAACAGTGTCTCTTTTCCCTCATTCAGTAAATGAAATCAACTTAATCTGTAAAATTATTGTTCATTGTGTTAGTATTTTACCAAACGGGCAAG
Source organism: Thermophis baileyi (assembly GCA_003457575.1). NCBI lineage: Eukaryota > Metazoa > Chordata > Lepidosauria > Squamata > Dipsadidae > Thermophis > Thermophis baileyi. The sequence goes on along the minus strand of QLTV01001692.1, from coordinate 522,819 downwards.
GAAGATAGTTGGATCAACATGCTTCAGACAACATGCTGAAACACTATTTCCAATCTAGCCACCATGCAACTTAATTCCTGTATGAGTCTGTTTTCTATTTATTCAGGTCTGATTGGTGGCATTTTTCTCCTCAATTTTACCTTAAGAGTATTTTTTGATTAGATGTAAGTATAGGTTTAGTTTCTCCACAAACTAAGTGTTGATAATTCTATTACTGTAATCATACCGATTGCTAAAATTGATACTCTTACTAGTGAAAGTGAAAAATATGGCCCAATAAATATGTTTGTTAATCAGTCTATCTTGACATCAGAGCTGATCTACTAAGCCTTTCTTTACAATGCTGTATTGAATGAAGCCATTTTCAGAACTGCAGCCAGCTGCAAAACCCAAAAAGCCTGTTTTGTGCTACCTTTGACAGGTAATCCTTGACTTAATCCTTTTATTTAGTGGCTGTTCAAAGTTACAACGCGACTGAAAAGAGTAACTTATGACCATTTTTCACACTTACGACTCTTGCAGCATCCCCATGGTCACCTGATCAAAATTGGGACACTTGGCAACCAACATGTATTTATGAGGTTGCAGTGTCCTGGGGTCATGTGATCAGCTTTTGTGACCTTCTGACAAGCAAAGTCAATGTGGGAAGCCAGATTCATTTAACAACCATGTTACTAACTTCCCCCCCCCCCAATAAGTTTTATTTACTTTTAGTCTTTTTACATCTCATGTCGCGAGTGTTTGCTTTCTGGGTTTCATACATCCATACAATAATCTTAACAATATTTTTCTTAATTAGTTACAATTCATTATCATTTCATTTTAATACATCTCTTACATTTCTTTTCATCTTAATACCTATCTTTTAGTCTTTTTCCCCTTTTATTTTATCTCTATTTTAACTCTCTTTTCTTTCCCCCCTTTTCTTTTCTAATCTTCTCTTTCCATTCCAACAATCAAAGATGTGGTCTTTTCCCACCTTATACATTTCTAGTATACATACATTTCTAGTATTAATATATTTTACTTCACTTCTTTTCTAAACAGTATTCAAAAATCTTTTTCCTCTTTTCCATATCATTCTTACTCTTCAATACAAGCTGATTTTATCTTCACAACAGTTAATTCTATCACTTTATCACATTTCTAACAAACATTCAAAACTAATTTTTATCTCTTGTATGGGAATACAAAACATGTTTCAAAGTTATCAATTTTCCTAATATACTAATTTAGCATGCACTTTCTTATTCTTTTTTATCTCTTATCTTACCCCTTTCCATATTTTTAATCCTCTTTTCTTTTTCTTTTTTGGTTGCCTCCCCCATATTTCTTTCAACTCTCTCATTTCTATTCTTAAATCCATTATTTTGCTATACTCTCTCTCCTCTCTTTTTCCCTCCTTCGTTGTTTTATTTTGCTTTCATCTTTTCTAGCTTTATCTTCTTTTCCCTTTCTAGCTTTCTTTTTCTCCCATATCTTTTCCATGCCATCTGAGATCTTCCCCTTCTGTTCTAATCCCTTTTTCACCCTCCCTCTTTCCATCATCCCTTTGTTGTATTTTCTTTCTTGTTGTGTCCCCCCCCCCTGTTCCTTTGCTTCTTCCACTCTTCCAGGATCCTCCGTATTTTCCTCAGTTGTCTGATCTGCAGTTGTTATTCTTTGTATTATATTTTCCAGTTTTAGTTCTATGCACTCCATATCTTCAAATATTTATTTCATTCCCATACGCTGTTCATTTAGAATGTCTTTAATATCCTGATGTATCCATTCCATCTCTCTATTTCCACTTGTTATCATTTTTATAATCCAACCAAATTTCAAAGGAAAAAACCGGGAGCTTTGCCATCTCTTTTCCTTCTTTTGGTTTATTCCGCTTTATTTGTCCAGCAAAAACAAAAGTTCCGAGGGTTACACCCTTCTTTCTTTCTTTAAAATGGCGCTCGTGCTTCAAGTCAGTATTATTCCTCTTTATTATTCTGCGCTCTCAATTTCATTATTTTGTAAATCCAATGTGTAAATAGATGTATAATAATCAGTTTAGTTATAATAAGGTAGAGACAACTTCCATTTCAAATATCAGTATTTTTTCTTTAAAACAAAGTATCTTTCCAGAACCACATCTTCTTTTAAAACTTTCAGCAACTTTTTTTTCCAAGTTCCCAAACGTTTTCTTCAAGTTTTTAATATGCTTGTCCCACCGCTAGCATTTAGCTTCCATATTTTTTCCCCTTCGTATTTTTGGGGTTATTCTTAAATAGCAACACTCCTTTTTAGCCCAGATCGCAAACCACTCGCTTTTCCCTCCTGCTCAGTCGTGGTGTTTCTGGTCTTTCAGCTTTGTGGCAGCCATGTTTGCTGCCGCTGTTCCACATCATCGGCTAGGGGCTTTCCAGTTCAGGGAGGGGAGATGCTGCTCCCCTCTACCTTCCTGGCATCCCCCTTCGCTTCGCCCCCTCTACGGGGGGGCTTAGGTCCCAATCCGGGGGCCTCGGACGCAGAGTGTTCAGAGTCAGCCGCAGCACTCGCGGTCCAGCTTCCGATATTGCCGAAAGAGAAACTGGAAGTCCAACCATGTTACTAACTTAACAACTGCACTGATTCACTTAACTGTGGCAAGAAAGGTCGTAAAATGGGGCAAAACTCACTTAACAACAGAAGTTTTGAGCTCAATTGCAGTTGTAAGTCGAGAATTACCTGTAAAAAGGCATAATGGTATAGAAATGCAAGGGAAAATCAAAGAAAAATACAAAATAGACTGACCTGTCCAGTTGCTAGAGCTTTTGGAGGCGGAAAAAGTAGTCATTTTTGTAGGGGAATGGAAACAGGTTGTGGTATAATGGGTTTATAAGGGGAGAAAGGAAAAGAACTTCCAGTTCAGCTGATGGAAAACATTTCACTAGCAAAAGAGGAATATTGTTTTCATACACACAAATGCAGAGAATTACATTTGTCTCAGTTGCTACAAGGTTAAGAGAACAGCAGCTCAACATTTGCTCTGAAAGTGCAGAGGTGAGTGAATTAACTATTAAATATCCCTGAAGATACTCTGTGAGTTGGGTGCATCAACAATGTGATTTGTTGCTACTTTTTTGAAAATTAAAAATTAAGGCCCAAACCGAGTGATATTGATTACAGATTGAGTACTGTATGAGAACGTGTAGCAAGTTGACTGTGAAACCAGTTTATGAACTCTGCTTGGCGCAAAGAAGATCCCAAGCTATGTTAGAGCCACAAATAGGTCAATTGTGTCCTTTCATGTGATACGTGGGAACAAGCATATCAAACGAGAAGTGTGTGTTATCAAAGCTATATAGCCAAGTGAATTTTACAGTTTGATTGAGTTTTGATTCAATTATAAGCTACTGCCATTTCCAGCAGATATGGGGAAAAGGCAGATTAATTATCACTCTTATATCTTGGGTTATTTTCTTAGATCTGAGATCTGCCAATATTTTTGCCTTGATACGCCAGCAACATATCTCTCCCCTCCTTCAATACATTAATGAAGAAAGCTTGGGGATAAAAGGACATATATTTTTGTGCAAAGTGAGTTGATCTAGCTTTGATGTTGAAAAGAAATTCCGAATCAGAATTATGTGTTCAGAGGTAGTCCTGTTCCTTAATCTTGTTCTGTATCTAGATTTTTATTTTGTACTTGATCGTTACTTCAATTCAAACTGGAAATAAATGCTGGTTTTGGCAAAAACGAAAATTGTAGTAATGTGACCATAGTACACTGCAAATGGTGGGCCAGTTGCTGAGCACAAGAAATGTGATCAAGAGACCACAAGGAGAAGGGGAGCCATTGTAACCTCAGAACTGGGTCATAAATACCTTTGGTGAGTCTGTTGTAACTTTGAACAGTTGGTAAACAACTGGTCGTAAGGTGAAGACTACCTGTGGTTCAGGGGTGGGTTCCAACTTACCTCGCTGCCGGTTCGCTCCCTCCCGCGCCGCGTGGGCGCGCCTCGTGGGCGCGCGCGCGCGCTTTGCGCACGTGCACAGTAACAAAAAAATCCGGAAAAAAACCCAACCAAAGCCGGAAAAAAGATGGCAACCGCATGCACAGTGCTGGAAGTCGGCTTCTGCGCATGCTCAGAAGGAAATAAAAAATAAAAACATTCAAAAAATATATATTAAAAAATTCAAAAAAAAGATGGCGGCCCCCACGGACCGGCACCGACCGATCCAGTTTGGTGACATCATCGTGACATCACCAGTGGGCCACAACCAGTTCGGGAGAACCGGTCCGAACCGGGAGGAACCCACCCCTGCTGTGGTTCTACCCTTTTCGTCTTTCCTCCCGTGCTTCAGTTACTCTTAATTTCAGTGTTACAATTGTGATTTTCTTGCCTCCCTCTCTTTTTCTCCTATGAAAGGAGATATCTTGACTAATTTATGTGAAAGGCAGTCTATAGCCATTCATATGGCTAATGCATATATCCTAATATAGATGGAATTCTGTCTGTATTCAGAACAATAACATCAAAGTTTTCTCAGTGTTGATGTAATAGGAACAGTGATAGTTTTGCTTTGTGGTTAGAACCCCTTGTAACTTTCTGCAACTATTCATTCATTGATGTAAATACAAACAGGGATCTATCAGCAGTGAATAAGTGATGATTTATTTAACCATGACACGTTGATTAAACCTTGATGTACCCAATTTGCAAAGCTAATCTAAGGCCTTAGTAAAGTATTACTGCAATGAGCGAAGCAAGTAATTAAGCTGTATCAGAATATTAAAAAAAAAAGGAATATGGAAAAAAAATCCTCAGGCATTTCACTGGCATTCTTATCCAAAAACCTTAGAAGCAAAGGATAAGAAATGAATTTTTTTAAAAAAAAAAAAACCCAAGGAAGTTCAGTTGCCTTTTGGAAAAGCCCCTTTGGGACTCCTGGCTGCAACTGGTATTAGCCCTCCTGACCTTTCCCCCTGACTACCTGATCATCTTCACTGTTTTTTCTGGAACTCATGTGTGATGGCATAGCTGATCATTCTGTTTGCCTTCTTAGTTGTTTGAATTACAATCCCATCATTAAATCAGTTGTACCTTGCTATTATGAGATTACTCAGTCTGGAACAGGACAAGTCGTTTTCATCATTGCAGGTAGGTCAGTATTTTAATGGTTGTCATTTATGTAAACTGTCATATTAAAAAATATGTATTTATTCTTCAAACATCACTTTGAAGCTGAGAATGCTTTCATATTTTAAGAATTTACAATGCTTCAATTTAGAAATTTAATGTGAAAGCAGTTTGATAAATTCCACAATGGACTTGATAGTCTGAAAACAAAGTCAAACCAAAATGTTGGATCAGAGAGATACTTTTGAACTTTTTTACTAGTCATATGTAGAAACAGGCTTTTTTTGGAAATCCAGACTAAGTTGATCCAATTTGGCAATTCGTATTGATTTTCTAAATGGGTTTAAATAATCAAACTGAATCAATTTTCCAAACAAAATCTGCAATTTGCATTAAAGCTTCTCTGCAACCATTACTAAATTTCAAAGTAGCCTGAAATTATCTTGAAAGAGATCCAAAGGAATTTTGTCAGTCTTTTTATAGGACCTGGACAGATCTCATAAAATCTCATAAAAAGGCTGCAATATTAAGCTGTCTTCTTGAGGCTTAGATAAAGTGGAATTTATTTTTGAGGTAACTCATCTAGATAGTTTGTAATATCAGAAACAATATATCAAGAATCCACATTGACTTGTGAGGCTAATTCACTTTCAGGCCAGGTTCTTATTGAAAGGGGCAAGGGATTTTAAGAGTCAAGCAATGCTGAAGAGAAGATATCACACTGAGCTTATAAACTGTATAAAAGTATAGATATTTGTAATTATCTATATGTATGACTCAGGAAGTATTAGCGTTACATGGTAGTCCAGATAAGCACAACTAGTATTGGCTCTATCTTTATTGCAAAGTTATATTAACAGAATCTTGCAAGTCTGAAAGTTCCTTCTTTCACTTTTACTCTCCCAAAATCTAGGGAGGATACCTTCTGAGAGGCTTTTGCCACCTGTCCTCCTTAGGACAAATTTTCATTCTGAATCCTAACAACTCAAAATTGTCTGAGCTGCACCTTTTCTGACTAACAAAAGCATACTTTTTCATGAGCTGCAGCTTCCTTCAACAGATGCATAGTGTTTCAACCGATCAGTTAAGTACTCCCTCTGATGTTTTCATTGAGAATCTGTGTTTTCACAATACAGCCTACATTTGACTTGCTTCACCTAGGACTTAGCAAGGCACTGACAAATGATAGCCTTTGACAGAGGCAGGATTAAAGGACACTGAAAGTCACTGGCAATCAAAGGTTATAACTGGCATTATGAAGAAATTTCAAGAACCCTTAAACATGATCTGCATGCAATTCAAACATGGTGTTCTGTTCCCAAGCATCTTTTACTCTGGGTATTACTTCAGACCCTCTAATCTACCTGAGCACAGCATTGCCCCATTTATACAACTGTCAATTACTAGTCCACATAATTACTGGTTGCATCTTAGATCCTTTGGCAATCAACTAAGCCTGAGAATAGTGATCCTTTTAAGATCTCAGGTACTGTACATAAAGAAATTTAGAGTTGAGGAAGGAATAAGTGAAGTGTTACAGGGAGACCTGCATTGTTTGAGCTTTATTAGTTTAAATATTATTTGCTATCAGGTCAGTGTTGAATTTTAGGGACCACATAGTACTGTGCAGGATAATTTCTCTTCAGCTTGGTCCTTCAAATCTTCTAAACAGTGCACTAAATTCATCCTCCATGCTGGTGGTTGTCATCATACTCTCCTTCCTTTCACTTTTCTCAGCATTATGGATTTCTCAATGGAATCTGAACTTCTCATATCCAAAATGTGATAATTTGAGTCATTTGTACCTGGCTGTGTAAAAGAAAAGGTATGTTCATGAATCATGCATAGATTTTTGTTCACTACTTGATCCTAAGGTAATTTACATTTAGTACTTGGATGGGAGACTGGAAGAACATCAGGATATCTCAAAGTTGTAGACTAGATAACTTTGTAAAGAATCATTGTAAAATATCATTTTTTGTAAAACAACATTTGTAAAGAATCATTGTGAAAAAAGACAATGACACACAGCTTTATTTTTGTTTGCCACCTTGACATTTAACGATACCAGGAGGTTGCTGGACACATTTTCTAGATCCTCACAATTCTATTCTTCAGAAGAGGGGAAAAGCACAAGATATTTATTTCATTGGCAATGATTCCCTGAAGCCAATACTTTTTTTTAATATACCGTACTTAAATTGTTAGACCTGTTTGTTCCATCCCAGGTTACCATCAGCATTATTTTGTGCACACAGCAGAAATATGATGTTGTATGATGCCATACTACAGTCATTCGTGCAGTGTCCCTTACAGGGGTAATCCCTTTGGTGTCACCCCACTGGTGCTGGCCTTCTTCCAGCTTCAAACCTGGAGGAATCTAAACATCACAGAAACTGAGTCCGTGATCAATGGGTCCCATAACGAAGAAAGAAAGAATAACATTTTCAACGTTGTATAAACATCAGTCTCATCTAAGTTCCTCCCAGAAACTGAGGGAGGCAATCCAAGCCAATTAATCTAAGGATGTATCTGCTCAATATCTATAACACCCGTAGCAATAGCCCATCATAAGTCCGAGGAGCAGAGATACCAAACACACAGATTTTGAGAGCCAAGAAGCATTGTTGTGAAAACAGGTGGGAGTAATGCTCTGCGTATTTTCTGACATGCTGTATGCAGGGGAAAAAAAAACCATTTTGTGCATCTTTTCCAAAACTAAGAACAAATCTGTGTACCACAATATTTCTATACAAGTACATTGCAAATTCAATGCAAAGAGCAATATATTACATGTTCACATATTTCTGTAGAGAAAGTATAATTCAGTATTCAACATGCTTGCTTAAAAGTTGGCAGCATTTTTCAGAAGTGGCTTGCCTTTTCTCCATTCTAAGGTTGAAAGAGACTGACTGGCCCAAGGACATCCAGCTGGCTTTGTGCCTCAGATGGGACTGGCACTGGCAGTCTCCTGGCTTCTAGCCAGGTGCCTTAACCACTACCCCATATTGACTCTACACATATGTGCTCACAGATTATAATATAAATTCCTTAATCACGGATAACTGATAATTGCAATCAATATTTTGTAAGGATTATTTTATTTTTTCTAGCATGTGATACTGTAATGAAATAAAAACATTAAACAGAAAAGTAGTATACAACATGCATTTAGATAGCCCCCCCCTCTTTCGTTTCTTCCCCATTCTTCTCAGCATGTATTTTGAACTTACCGTAATTATTATTAATTTAAAAACTGACTTTTTAAAATGAAGTTAACAGCAACCATGTGTGATCCAGTTCAACAGGTATTAATTAAGCCTCTTTTTTTTGGAAGAGGAGGGAAATTAATCTGTTTTGGAGGGTAGAGGGAAATGAATTAAATCTTTTTTAGAGGAAGGTGCTCTTTTGTGCCCTCTGGAGGGTCTAAAATCTGGGGCAGTTTGGCTACCATGCAAGGCTGCAGCAACAAAGATTACTTGGTGCCCAGGGCACCGACTGAGTGGGAAGTCTTGTCACTATTTGTTCACAAAAATGTGAAGTCAGAGTTTCCAGTTCTTTAGCTGGTATTAGCCTTCGTACGTAACGAGTTCTTCCCAAGAACCTACAATGTTGTAACATATCGGTGCAGTATATGTACAAATCCAAACAGTTTAGCCTTTTGTAATTCACAGATGGAAATTTTGTCAATACGCAGATTTTCTAAGTGCTGTCCAAGAAACCAATAGCTGGTTTTTATATTATCTTTCAGTTTTGAATTTCAGATTTTGATAGTTCCTGATCTTCCCCAATTCTTTGTCTTTTATTCATCTATCTCCTGGTATTGCCACATCAGTTATCCACACTTTCTTCTTTTCAACCTGAGTTATATCTGGCGTTATGAGTCAAGACGTTATTAGTCTATTTTCAGAAATCCAACAATATTTTTACTTGCTTCTTGCATGAGCTCAGTATATGATTTACTGTTTCTTCTACTTCTTTGCACAATCTGCATTTTGAATCATTTGTTTTTTTTAAAATTCTGCCTTGATTGCCTTAGTTTGAATAGCTTGCTCTTGGGCAGCCAAAATCAAGCCTTCAGTTTTTCCCCCTAGCTCTAGTTGTAAGCCATTGCCAAATTTTATCTTTATCAACTTTCCCCTCAATCTTTTGTAGAAATTGACCAAATACTGGCTTTTCCTTGCCAGTATTCCGTTTGTATTTTTATTATATTATTTTGGTATTAAATGTATAGGAAATAAAAGATGAATCAGTTCCAATGTTTAACTTGCAAATGGTTTTTCAGCTGTCTTTTACATAATCATCCAATACACACTTTTCTTCAACATTTTGTTTGACTTGAAGTAAACTTCTACCTTCATTTCTGCGGGGTAGGTATAATATATTAATATCAATATGGGGATTATTGAAAAGTGAAACAAGTGTGCTGATATCTCACCGCAAGCTGATGTATGATCTCTTCTGGAGGTTTCATATAGAGATAAATAGCATGGAAAAGAGAATGGTTGAGATATTTCTTTAGTATGGAATAACACTGGATAACAAAAGTGGTCTGGACTGTGATCTTACCACCAGGGGTGGGTTCCGGATTTTCCTATTGCCGGTTTGCTCAGGGACGTGCCGCACGGGTGGGTCGAGGGTGTGCGTGCGCGTAGTACAAAAATGCGCAGAAGCAAAAAACAAGATGGCGGCACCTATGGTACCAGTGAGAGAACCGACTCGGGGGCGTGGCAGGCCTGGGTCGCTGCCGGTTCTAGCAACCCAGGCCGCCACGTTACTAACAGTTCTATAGAGCCGGTCCGAACCGGTAGTGCTCCGTACTTGGAACGGCGGGTGAATGACTGAGGCAAGCCTGGCTTATTTAGAACTAACAGCTCTTTATTGAAGTGACAGCTAACAGGTTGCCAGAACGCGGCTGCTAACACGCGCGCTCGCTCAGCTGATGGCAACCCCCGAAACCTGTTTGACAGCTCCTTATATAGTGAGCTGTCAAACAGGCAGCCAATCAGGAGACAGCGTGCGCCCCCTGTTGACTGCGGACCTGAGTGGAAACTTTCATACATAGCAGGTAGGAACCCACCTCTGCTTACCACAAGAAATAATCCCTGCAATGGAAGAATAATAGCTCTCCTGTATCTGGGGGCTTACCATCTTTGTTCTTGAATGGAGTTGTACTGCCCAGATGAACCTGATGTGTAATCTGGAGTCCTCATGGACTCACAACTCCTGCTGGAAAAGGTGGCAATCATAGCTAAGAGGGCCTTTGTTCAATTTCATGTTGCGTGCCAGTTATACCCTTCTCAGAAGAAGCCCTTCTTTCAGTCACTCATGCCCTCACCATCTTCTGTATGGATAATTGGAATACGCTCTACATGGGGCAATCCTTGAAGAGTATCTGGGAACTGCAACTGGTATAGAATGTGGTGGCATAAGCACTTTTGAGTGCACCTGGGGTTGTGCATATAACATCTCTGCTGCATGAACTGCATTAAGTGCCAGTCACGATGTTGATTATTACCTTTATGACATGGGTCTAGGTTATCTGAGGAACCATCTTGTCCCAATTACATTGACCCATCCCATCTAGTCCCAGGTGGGACGAATCAATGTAATTGGGACAAGATGTTTCCCAATGTGATTGGGACAATTCAATTCAATTCAATTCAAACCTTTATTGTCAGAGTACAACATGTGTACAATGAGATTGGCTGAGCTTCCCTTCGTGCACCCCAACACAATACAACTCACAGTGAAAGACAAAAAAATAAAAATAAAAAAAAATCCCTAGCCCAGTGAATCCTACTAACAAACACTCAGTCCTATTGCACCATGTGAACTTATTGCACGTCGCGCCGCCCCGCAAGTCAATCGTACTATGTTGTTATAGAGTTATTTTTCATTCAGGAGTCTGACAGCCCACAGATAAAAACTGTTCTTCAGCCTGTTTGTGCGGCTGTCTATGCTTCTATATCTCCTTCCGGATGGTATGAGAATAAAGAAGGGCTGACCAGGGTGTGAGTCGTCCCTGAGGATTTTCCTCACTCTTCTAAGGTAGCAAGCCCTAGTGATGTCGTCTAGTGGTATCAGGGGACAGCCCACGATGTTTTGTGCTGTGCTCACCACCCTCTGTAATGTTTTTCTATCCGCGGCTGTCAAGCCAGCATACCACACTGTAATGCAATGAACTTTATATTGTATTGTATTGTAAAAGGAGGTCATCAGTTGTTGTTCAACTTTGTTTTTTTGCAAGACTCTGATGAAGTGGAGTCTCTGTTGGGCCTTTCTGGCCACGTGGGTCATGTTGATTTTCCAGGTGAGATCTTCGCTGAGATATACTCCCAGGAATTTAAAGGAGGAAACTCTCTCCACACAGCCCCCCCATGATGTAAAGTGGGGCAGGTTCCTCTCTTTTCTTCCGGAAGTCTAACACCATCTCCTTTGTCTTGCTGATGTTCGGGTGCAGGTTGTTTTTTAAGCACCATGTGGATAGTTTTTGAACCTCCCCCCTGTACGCTGTTTCGTCTCCACCTGTAATAAGACCCAGTACGGTGGTGTCATCTGCGAACGTAATTATCACAGTGGATGGGTCAGATGATACACAATCATGAGTGTATAGTGAATATAGGTAGGGACTGAGCACACAGCCCTGTGGGGAGCCAGTGCTAAGCTTCAGGGAGGTGGATATGACAGACCCAACCCTCACTGTTTGTGGCCGGTCCCTCAGAAAGTCTTTGATGGAAGAGGGAAAATCCAAGTCAGTCAGATTTTCGATAAGGATGCTTGGCAGAATGGTACTGAAGGCCGAGCTATAGTCTATGAAAAGCATCCAGACATAGTTTCCGGGTTTCTCCAGATGGCTTGCTACAGAATGTAAAGCAGTAGCTATGGCGTTGTCTGTTGACCTATTCCCCCTGTAGGCAAACTGATGTGGACAAGAGTGGACTTCCAGAAGAGGGTCAAGATCTGGCTCTGCCAATTGGCATGGGAGTCTAGGGATGATATGCAACCCTGGGGGAGGTAATTGGTCACTGGAGTGCATTCCCTCTGACTCTTTAACATTTTTCCCCTCTTTAATTTTTAACTTTGGTTTATAAATAAAAACAAAATTAAAAACAGTCACTCACTCAGGTGAGATGGGCAGTGTAGAAATTTGATACTTAATCTAGGTTATTTAAACCAATAATGCAATCCTGATCCCATCTTCCAAAATTACTACATTACTTTGGGCTAGGAGTTATGCATCTCTTCTTATAGCCTTCTTATAGCAATTAATAATTACTCTATTTACTTCTCCAACAATTACATGCTATGCAGATTAACCATGCCCTGCTTTAATTTAGAACATCGTTCAAACCCATGGACAAGGGGGATAAGAAAAGACATTTTTATATAAATGCTGTGATTTATGTAAGATGTCAGATCACAAGTACGGTATGTAAAGATGGCATTTGCCTGATGACAACATTGCACATATATTTCTGGCATCATTGCAGTTTGTGGTAGATGTTACTATGTGTATCTAGTTTATGGCTTGATATGCAGTGTGAACCCAGTTGTAAACCATGGGTAACTTAGTCATGGGAATATGTTTTTTGAAAATACACCATATACTTTCCAATTAAAGTATATATAGCAAAGCAAATGGGGCCACGGTCTAAGATCTGCACCGACATATTGCCTGGATTATATTGCACAATAAACACACATCGTGTCAATGTGAATCTACACATTGCAATAACCCAAACGCAGCTCACCGAATTGACCGAGCCACTAATGGCCATCCAGGTTTTCAGCAGGATCCCTGTTTTCTCGAGAGTTTGACATCTTTTGCACGAAAAGCACATGCTCCGCTGGGGAAGATTCGCTCTTTTCTGTGTATTTGAAAGAATCTTTTTGTTAGATAGTGGGTAGAGATGACAGGAGACAGACTTCCAAAGCAGCTCTTTATTTCAGCTCTTGTGTAAGCAACCAGCAAAGAGCAGTCTGACAGCTTGCCCTTCTATAGGGAGCTGTCAGACAGACCAGCCAATAGCGTTTGAGCTTTTTCCGGCTCAAACGCTGGACCTGGTTGGAACCATGTAACACAGTTTAAACAGTTAGAACATAACAGTTATCATCAATGAAAAGCTTGTGCTTGCTGCTCAATAGAAGTCAGACAGACCAGCCAATAGCGTTTGAGCTTTTTCCCGCTCAAACGCTGGACCTGGTTGGAACCATGCAACATAGTTCAAACAGTTAGAACATAACACCCCTCCCCTCCTGGATGGAGCTGTCCAGCATACGTAATCACGCAGGTAGGCGGGGCGTTTTGGAGCACTACTAGACCTGCGCAATACAGATGGTGGTGAGGCAGC
>QLTV01001692.1:480100-499121 GCA_003457575.1 Thermophis baileyi | reverse complement strand
CGGCTGGAGCGAGGGGTGGGCGGGAGCGTGTTGGCCCAGCCGTTGCTCGGCTTACCTTCCTGGCGAGGCTTGGAGACCGCCCGGCACGCCCATCCGCCGGCTCTCCACTTTCTGTCTGACCCGCCAAGGCCCCCGTCAGCCCGGAGCCCAGCGGACCCTGAGGCCAGCGGAGCTCCATAGGTGCACGCCCCAACGCGCTCCAAAGGTCCCGGAGCCAAAGCCGGGAAGGCAAGATGGGCAGCGGCGGCGGCAACCGCGCTCCGGCAGCGTCGCGTCCCATGTCATGTGCCGTCCGGGAGCGCGGTCTCCGGGCTGGTGGGGGCCTTCCTTGCCCAGAGACCACGCTCCCGGACGGCACATGACAGGGGACGCGACGCTGCTGGAGCGCGGTTGCTGCCACCGTTGCCCCTCTCGCCTTCCCGGCTTCGGCTCCGGGACCTTTGCGCACCTATGGAGCTCCGCCGGCCTCAGGGCTGGTGGGGGCCTTGGTGGGGCAGGCAGAAAGTGGAGAGCCGGCGGATGGGCGTGCCGGCCGGTCTCCGAGCCTTGCCAGGAAGGTAAGCCTATTGCCGGCTGGGCCCATGCGCTCCCACTCGCCCCTCGCTCTGGCCGTCTCCTGGGAAGTTCGTGGGAAGTGGTGGCGGGCGGAGCTGGGCAGGGCGGAGCCACCGGTGCAGCAGCGCCCGGCGAGGAAGGCTAGGCGGGGAGGCGCAGCCGATTGTCTCGTTGTCCTGTGGGGCGGATGGGCTAGAAGAAGCGTGGTTGAGCGGGGCCGGGGCAGCGCAGCCTATTGTGCCTTCTCTTGCCCCGCTCTCCATCCCGAAGGGCCGCACATTCCCCCCGCCAATCCTCCGTAAAACTGCCCGCCCCATTTCTGCAAAGGCAGAGCCCTGCAGGGCGATCTGGAGAGGGATGCTGTAGAAAAGGCCGCCTTCCACCCATGGCTCCCGTGCCAGCTCTGTGGAACTTGGGGCTGTGAAGCAGCCCACTGACTTCCAACCCAGCGCCGCGGTCCGAGTTCCCAGAGTGGTGCTGGCGGTCGGCTGGGCTGATCCACAAAGAGAGCAGGCAGGTGGCCGGTTGAGAAGCCAGTGGGCTGCTTTGGAGCCACAAAGTACCGCAGAGCCAGCACAGGTGGAAGGCAGGAAAAGTGTGGCGGGAAAAGCGGCGAGCGGGCGATTGGGTGGACATGGGCGGCGGGGGCGCAGGGACAGGACCGGTTTGGTCAACNTCGCCCTCCCTCCCGGATGGCACATGACAGGGGACGCGACGCTGCCGGAGCGCAGTTGCCGCCGCCCCCGCCCCTCTTGCTTTCCCGGCTTTGGCTCCGGGACCTTTGCAGGCCAGGAAGCGTCGGGGCATGCACCTATGGAGCTCTGCCGGCCTCAGGCTGTCGCTACCGGTATGACGAACCACCTGCTGCCCCCCTTGCCCCTCTTAGCGCCCCCCTGCCGCCAACCTTGCCTCTTAGCGCCCCCCTGTCATCCCACCGCCCCCCAGGGGGCTGTACCGCCCACTTTGGGAACCACTGCTGTAATGTATCAAAAATACAGGTAATCCTCAACTTACAACCACAATTGACCCCAAAATTAATGTTGTTGTGACAAATTTGTTAAGTGAGTTTTGCCCCATTTTACGACTTTTCTCACTGCCTTTGTTAAGTGAATCACTGCAGTTCTTCAATTAGTAACACGGTTGTTAAGTGAATCTAGTTTACCCATTGACTTTGCTTGTCAGAAGGTCGCAAAAGGGGATCACATGACTCCAGGACACTGCAACTGTCATAAATATGAGTCAGTTGTCAAGTATCTGAATGTAAATCACGTGACCATGGTCATAAGAGTTAAAAATGGTCATAAATCACTTTTTTCAGTGCCGTTGTAACTTCCAACGGCCGCTAAATGAACTGTTGTAAGTCGAGGACTACCTGTATGTAGGCTTGGTTATTTGTGCCTTGAGTGGATTGATTTGGTCTAGGATTTATTTGTTTTCATCTTATTTATTTGTTTTTATCTTATATTGTTCATGATAACATGTTTCATGCTAATTCATGAGATGATGTTCTTATGTTTATTTTTATTTATTTATTCAGTTTCTCTAGTCGTCCAACTCAACCAAATGACTCTGGATGACTTACAATAAATATGTTATTCTCAAGAGTCTTCTTCAGCATTCAAGTTAAAAACTTCAATATTCTTCCTGTCCTGCTTTTTTCAAAGTCCAACTTTTGATTCCATAGTGTGTCATAAGGAATACTATGGCTTGAACAATTCTCGTCTTTGTAGATATAAACACATCATGTGTTAAATTTATGTTTTACCGACAAAGAAATAAAGGGAGACTAGTATAGATCTATTTCAAGTTATTTAGCTCTCATCAGCTAGCCATACCCTTCTGGGATTCGAACCCGGACTGTTTGCATATTAGGTAGATGTATTAACCTCTAAGCCATGGGTTCTCCTTGCTTTGTCGGCTATACCAGGGGAGAGATTAAGTGGTGGTGTTTTTTGTGATGAGAGCTAAATAGCTTGAAATAGATCTATACTAGTCTCCCTTTATTTCTTTGTCGGTAAAACATAAATTTAACATAAAAATAGTTTGTCGCAAAAGCGACTGCCTGCGAAGGCCCCTGGATTGGGGCTGAAAGGTGAAAAACGGAAGCAGTATGCTCCGTCCCATAATTGGGTAGACCAGGTTTCCCTGATAGACAGGACCCACCGGAGGGGGGGGGGAAACAACACTTAAACACATCATGGTATCTGAATATCTTTTCCAAGGCCTTCATGGCTGTGGTATGGAATAATTGTCAGCAGTGTTTTTCTTGACTGCTTGTTCCTTTTCTGGGATGGTTGATCCTAAAAGACAAAAGCTATCTTCCACTTCAGTATCTTCGTTGTCAATCCTGGCTGTTCTACCAGTTGTTGTTAGTTTGGTCTTCTTTATATTTAATTTTAGTACTATTTTTTTCACTATCATGTTTCTTGCAAATCCTTTGCATTTTTGGCTATCAGAATAGTGGACAATGAGATGTTCTAGGATTTCCATTTTTATAACTACATTCCACAGCTTGATGTTAACACAATTAAAGGATTTTCTGTAATCAGTGAAGCAATGACATCTTTTTTGGTATTCTTTGGCTTTCTCAGTTATCCAGATTGCACCACAAATCATGGCTTGTGTTCCTTTTTTTACAGCTAGTTTGTACATCTGGCATCTTTTTTCCACGTAAGGCTCTAATTTACATATTATTATCGTTATTTTGATTTCCTTCTTTTATTTTGTACAACTCCAAGCTGTGCACATAATGCTCTTGCCTCATATTAGTTTCTTTACACTTCTGTTGATAGTATCCATAATTTCAAAATTCGCCTGTTGTTTCTGCATAATCTATAATAGCAATAGCACTTAGACTTATATACCACTTCACAGTGCTTTACAGCTTTCTCTAAGCAGTTTACAGTATCAGCATATTGCCCCCAACAATCCGGGTCTTCATTTTACCCACCTCGGAAGGCTGAGTCAACCTGAAGCCTTCGGTGAGACTCGAACTGCCGAAGTCAGCAGAAGTAGCCTGAAGTACTGCATTCTAACCACTGCGTCACTACGGTTCTAGTAGAACATGAATGTGTTTTAACTGCATAAATATGTCTTGATAACCACATATAATGTTAAATATATCTCTATATTTCTTCAGATTGTTAATGAGGCAGCGAAGTATCGATACCGTTCTGGAGATCTCTTTAACTGTGGAAGCCTTACGATAAGAGCGCCTTGGGGATGTGTGGGTCATGGCGCGTTGTACCACTCTCAGTCCCCAGAATCCTTTTTTGCTCACTGTCCAGGACTCAAGGTATAGAGTAATCATTTATTAGATAGTCCTTTAGAGTGTTCTGATAATTCTTTTTAAATATAAAAGGTTACATACAAAAAGTTTTTATATTAAAAAAAGATACAAGGCAATTCTAGAATACAAATATTACACCGGAAAATTTGCAGAATAATACACCACAAGGTAAAATTAAATGTATGTATTTATAAAATAATCCCCTTGGAAGAAAAACAATCTCTGTTTTATGCTTGCGTATCAACTTGGATTACAACAAATATAATTTTGTGTCAGTTTAATACCTTCAAAGCTATTTTTAAAATCATGTTGAAGAATAGCAAAGTAGTGAATGACCCTGGTTAAAGAGATTAAAAATCTTATTTTAAGGAAACTCAAATCTTGGATGTGGTAGCAAGCTATGTACAGAATTATTCATAAATGATTTCTGGGTTAAATTGAAATTACCATCAGGCTTGGTTTTTTTTTTCATATATGAAGTTATTTTTCATATTGATTAGTGTTCCCATAGTTTCAGCTGCCATTCCTCTAATGAAAGAGTAGATGTGATTTCCAGTAAGAAGTATAAAGCATTCTGATATCAATTTTCATATATAAAATCAGAGTGTATTTTGTAAGTATATAATGTTTGCTAATAATGAAAAAATAACCGATGGAAAAAGAAAACCAACATTTAAAACTTGTTGCATCCGATAGTAGTTTATTTTCCAGTGCAACTGAGTTTTTTGACTTTGCCACCAGATACGATTTATGATTTCATCTTGATTTTTACATTTTGATATTTTATTTCAATATTTGTTATCTATTTTAGTAATCATCATTGGAAGAATAGAACATTTTGTACCCGTTCTCTCTAAGTATATTATTCACCCAAAAGTTGATATTCATTTTCATTGATATTCCCATTTTTGCATGTCAGTTATCCTGCTTAAATTCTGCATCTATTTAATCATACAGACATTGACATGTTTGGTCTCTGAATCATATTTTAATAGGAGCTGATTGATATACTAAGATAGATAGAATAGATAGATAGATAGATAGATAGATAGAAAGATAGATTACTACTACTTACTACTTCTTCCATAGATGAAATCCATGTGTATAGTGCTAATTGAGTCTGTGATCCAGGTTGAATAATTACCCTGATAGTATAACTTGGTGCCACCAATCTCCCTTTTTCTTATTCAGTTTAAAAACTCTTTAATGCCTGGTCATTTATTTAACCAGATAAAATTATTTGTCCTTGCCATTCATTTAGCATCTTTTCACTGTCTTAATGGGATAATTTGAAATAGGAAATTATCCCTTGGAACAATGTTTATTTTTTACTTTTGATATTTTTCCTAGTCAAGATACTCTCTAACTTGTTTATGTATTCATTTTCTTGAAGATTGTTGTTCCAAGAGGACCTATTGAAGCGAAGGGACTGTTATTGTCATGTATAGAAGATAAAAACCCTTGCATATTCTTTGAACCTAAAATAATGTACAGAGCAGCAGGTAAATTTTTCTCATTGTATTCAAGGTAAAAAAATATAACCTACCTCTTATTTATTCACATGATGGTAGAAACACAGGATGTATGAGTTGAACAGACAGTATATCATCTAGTTCAATCATAAATTGCTCAGTGCAGAATTACTAACCATATCTAATAATTGACCATCCTGTTGATTGAAGAGTTCTTCTCACTATATTTAGTGTTGGTCAAACATTGACGTGCATTTTCTAGTACTATAAAGTCATTGTTGTACTGTGGGCTACAAACAAGCGTGGAATCTCAATTCAGATATGAGCTGTCCCCTGCCTCCATTCAGTGTCCAGTGCAGCATATCCCACCAACTCCCCAGCCTTCTAAGCAACTTCCCTTTCTCCTGTGTCTCCCCTCAACTTCTGATGACTTTGTTGTTTTTTTCCTTGTCTTCTTTTTCCCCATACCATTTCTACCAAAATGAAAATAGTTTCGTTCAATGCATGAACAAACCATTCCACTCCAATTTTGGTTTGGTTATTGACTACGAAAAATAGCTATTCTGTGCATGGAAAGGTTCATTTTTTGAATATTCTACATATCCCTAACTTCTGTCAAATGAAAGAAGAAAATAAAACTGAACCCCCCCCCCAAGTTATAATAGATCATGTAGTCATAACTGATAATTTATAGTTGGTTTCATTGAGTTAAGCTGAATCTGCATTCAACCAAAATTCTTTCCCTAGCTTGTGAGATATAGAAATTATGGCACGGTGCATATATTTCTTATCTCCATAAATAGCTGTGGGATTTTATTGTTGAACAGTACTGATTTATGTAAGACAGGTAACTTACATTATAAGGACATTCTTATGATTTTAGTACTTATAACACAAATTTGGGGTATTGAGAACCTCTTCTACTCAAACATGACAGTTTTTCAGAAATTAAACTTTAAATAATAGAGGGTTTTCAAATGAATTGTTCAATGATTCAAAAGCAAATAGTGGTACTTAGAGGAAAAAATGAGTCATCTTGACATTATCAGGTTTAAATTTCTTGCGGAGAATTTGTTCTTATGACCTTTTCAGCTTCATTTAATTCCACCTTTTATGATATAAATAGTATAGAAATAAATGATTTGCATCAGTGGTTGTTATAGTGACATGGCAAGTAAGATTAAAAACAATCAGTTTTTCAATCAGTGTTCAAAATGTCCTGTCACAAGATCTACACATGTTTTCCTACTACAATTAAGGTTTAATAGAATTAAAACCCGTATACTGCAACACGCATGAATTAGCAGTTGTCTTTATCTAAGTATCTGAATGAAAATCTTGCAATTGCAGCATAGTTAACTTATCAGGATAAAGATTTATGTATCCGAATAATAACATTTATTAATATAAATGAAATATAAAGTATTTTCTGTTTCCTATATTTCCTATATTTATATGTTTTTATATCTATATAGCTGTAGCTACTGTATATATCTATATTTATAGTTAAGTGTTCACAAAATATTTAAAGACCTGAATGAAAATGACAATTATAAATGCAAGCCTTTATAATGTTTCCAAATAGTGAGAATATTAGTCTAAATAGAAGATACACAAAATATACAAAGCAAACAAGTTTAAGAAAAATAGCAAGCGTAAAACAATTGAAAACTCTTAAGGTAATTATGTGAAGGTTAGAAAAAATTGACTTTTTCTAAACATTCTAAAACCAGCAAACAAGCTAGTGCATTTACTAACAACTTTTCATAATAAGAACTAGAATCTTGCAATGGTTGCTTTTTATAATATATTGCCAATTTAATATTTTTTAAACAGGACATTTTCTTCAATATATGAATAGGCTCTTTTCCAAAGATTATTAGATTGTCTCTATAGCTTTACTGTATCAAGAGACTGAGTGACAATTACATTGTTAATGCTTACAACGAAGAAATAGGTTGTCTATGGATTTACCGTGATAGCAGAACTGTTAGAATATTGGGATATACATCAGTATGCTTCATAGTGACCTTATACTATATGAACTCAGTATGATTAAGGTAGGGATGAATTGTACAAGTATAGGGAGTGGAGTTTTAAGTGCCAACTCTTGTGCACTTCCATAAAATGCAATTATGCAATAAGGCATAATCTCATCAGGGAATTCTATCAAGGGATTTGGGAAATTTACTTCTTGAAGTCTGACTGGATATGTCCCTCCAAGCCCAAGATTGACTTGAAAGAAGGATGCAGATTGTGAGTACCGGGACTTCAATTTGTAAACTTCTTATGACATACAAAGAATAAGCACAATCTTTGTAGCCTGTACTAGATAAAATATAAGATCTTGATCTCATTTTCCATTTCCTCGATTTCTGAAGAGTGGAAACTGAAATAATTTTGTACTCACCCTAAGCTAAACTAGTTTTGGTTCCTGAATAGTAAATAGAGCAGTGATGGAGAACCTTTTAGAGATTCAGTGCCGAAACTGCAAGTCGTGCACGCGCGTGCGCCAGATAGCCGAAGACCAGCTGGCCGGCGGGGCATCACAACACCCGCAGCTCTGCAGGAAACTTCTGTTTCCCTGCAAATGACGGCGAGAAACACCACGGAGAAACGCGGCAACTGAGCTGGGGCAACAGCATACGTGCCCACAGAGAGGGCTCTGAGTGCCACCTCTGGCACGCGTGCCATAGGTTCGCCACCACTGAAATAGAGTATGGCGGTTCAGTGAAAATTTGATCCAAACATTGCATCCCTGAAAGACACCTCCAAAGATTAGGAGATTGCCGTAAAATGTTTAGACTGAGAAAGTTTAGTAGGTGAGCCCCAAGAAACAACTGGTTGGGGGAATACCTCTTCTATAGTAGAATGAGGTTGAGAGGAGGGGAAGCAAATAATTCAGTTGACAGTTGGCACTGGCTTTTAAAAACTATCAATTGGAGGCAGTTGTTTCTGTGAAGGGGGAAAGTTAGTGGGTGCCTTGTCTTTCTGAAACTATTGTATCCATCTCTTGCATGCACATAAATGTTCAGCAGATAAATAATCAGAAATAGGGCACTATGTTAGACAGTTCCCCCATCGCTACTGGCTTTCTGCCATTGCTGTTAGATCTGTACCCCCATTCATAAATTGTCATATTAGTATATATCATGCATATGCTAAATTTCTTGTTATTGTGACGCCCTGTTATTCAGGCTGAACTATAATACAGTCATAGAGATGGGCCAATTGTGCTTCCGAAAATGGGATCTTGTTGGATTATCTCTATATTTAATTTTGTTTGGTTTTTACTGCAATATATCTGAATAATTGTGTACACAAACAGATTTTTTTGGTTTATAAAGGCACTTATCAGCCTGCTAAATTGGTAGCGAGTTTTAGTTATTGCTTCCTTTCCCCCTAAAACTTGGATTTCATCCAACTTTTAATTGTGGTTAAGTTTTTCAGTAAATCTTATGCTGTTCTACTAGAAGAAATTTTCTGATTCTAGGGAAATTCCTAAATTATATCTCTGGGATTTATTTTTTATTTTCTGCACTCATAGCTTCAACTGATAATAAATTGCACATTGACACAAGTGAATTAATTTTTATCTTCATATGTTGCCACTGGATTTCTGATTCTTCAGAATGGAACTTTCCTTGTGAGTTCTATTACAGCTATGGCTCTAAATTTAGATATCTTGCAGCAGGGATGGGGAACATGCTGTCCCTTCAGGTTTTGCCAGCATCCCTCAACTACATACATGCTGATTGGGGCTGCTAGAAGTTGTAATTCCGTATTTCTGTTCTAGATACTCAAATTATAAACTTCATTGCTTTCTTTTTATTCAGTGGAACAAGTCCCTGTGGAGCCTTACTCCATCCCTTTGTCTCAAGCAGAAGTGCTTCAGGATGGAAGCGATGTAACTTTGGTGGCTTGGGGTACTCAGGTGAGTAAGATTTGTTAGGATTTGAGGGAAAAAATCCCCCAAATACTTCTTACTAGTTCCTACTATTACTTCCTAATACTTACTTTACCATTATCACTTTATTGCCATGTTCATCTGTATAGTGTTGCTACCTAAAGCAATCACTTCATCAGATATTTATGTTTCGTTCGGTCCTCCATTATGCGTGTATGTAAATATTCTAGAATATTCTTCTAACGAAAGTGATGGAAATTAAATAAGACCCAAATAGATAGGATTAGGACCAGAATGTTAGTGAGACTTAAATCTTGTTGAAATTCATGAGATTTAAATTATTTATTGCATGCTTTCTCCTAATATTTAGGTTCATGTTATAAAAGAGGTAGCAGTTATGGCACAAGAAAAATTAGGAGTCTCCTGTGAAATAATTGATTTGAAGACAATTTTGCCTTGGGATGCAGAGACTGTGTGCAAGGTAAGTGTACATATCATGTCCACATATCCATTTAATCAAACTCCATTATAATGATCTGATTATTATACAATAGTAATATATAAGATTGATACAAAATATGTTGAACAAACCTCTGTTGTTTGTATATGGAAATCTATGGTCTTAATATTCTTAGGGAAAATATTAAATGTGGGTTTTGAAGAGGGATTTTGAGCCTTTAATTACACCCCACCCCACTGTCCCACCCCAAGAGTTGCAAGTGCTGTTTCTGGCCTGTGAACAGTTATCTATAGGGATGTTGGATGTATTTCAGTCCCAAATATGAAAGAATGTAGACTGGGCCTTTGGGAATTGGGGGGGGGGACTTTTTGGATGAGAAGCAAAACATCTTCAAAGAAAAATCAGAAAGTCCAGTTGCCTCTTGAAAAAAAACACCTTTGGGAGAACCATGACCTGGATGACTGAGAATCTCCATTGACATTTGTTACAGTTTTGTTTTTTCTAAAATTACAAATACTGTAATTATGTTCCTACCACTAGAGGTCTCTGTTAGATCAATTAAATCTGAGTTTTACATATGTTTTACTGAGTATTATTTTCTAAAAGCTGATTCTATTTTTTTTAAATAATTTGAGTAATCTCCGTTTCATAATTTGAACTGTTTTTGCAATAATTTGATGTTAGTAATATATTATCAAATCTCAAGATAATGATGAATAGGCCACCTGTAGATCATGAGTATACTTCTCATGATCTACAGGTATCCGTGTGTACTGAGTATTAATTTGAACAAAGTTATATTAAAAAAAAACCAATACATTTTACCATCTATTGCATTTTATTTCAGTGAATTTAAACTTTATTTATTCTTGTATTCTTTATCATAACAGATTGCTTCCCCATATCTTACTATCTAAGAAAGGTTGTTTGAAATTCTTTGTAATAAGAAATGGCCTTGTCAGATGAAATAACTCAGTATTGTTGATTTAGAAATGTGCTTTCTTTTTCAATAGAGATAAATCAGGGGCTGGATCCAGTTGTAGTGCTAACCATGATTTCCCTAATTATGTTTAAATAAATATGGAATCCAATTCCAAACTCAAGAGGCAATCCTTGAATTTATTCAGCAACTGTTTGAAGTTATGATGGCATGGAACAAAGGGATTGACAACTGGTTCTCAAAGTTCTAGCCATTGCAGTACCCCCGCAGCGACATGACCAAAATTCATATACTTGGCAACCAGCCCACACTTATGACCCATTGCAAGTATCTGCAGTCACATGATTGCTGTTGCCGACCTTCTCTGCTGGCTTCCCGCAAGCGCTCTCTTTCACGCACATACACCCACCAGCATCCTCCTTCCTTGGGCCTTCCTCCACTTGCACAAATATATGCACCCACCAGCACCTTCACACTTGACCTCCCTGCACTTTCACACACGCATACCATGCCCTCTTTTCCAGGTTCTCCTGCATTTCCACACATGAACACATGCAGCCCACACTCTCTTTCCCCAGTCTTCCTGAACTTGTGCTAAAACTGCATCACCCCCCCCACCCCCAATTTGCACATAGCCTGTGGTGGGCCACCCAGGGCCTCCCCCACCTCCCTGTTGCAACGGGGGAGGGGGGGGCTCCTTACCTGGAATTCCCTTTCCTTCCCACTTAATAACCCATGTGTCCTGGAGTTAGAATGACAACTGGGACTGCCTGAATTGCCTTTGCTAAGCCATGCAAATACCTTGCTTTATAACTACAATGTTTAGTGACAACAATCTGGGTCCAAGGTGCTGTTGTACCCGAGGACTACCTGTATATAATGCTAATCTACAGTCATGGCTCACAAACATGACTGGCTGAGCTCACAGAATGCACTAATGAAAAGTCCGGATTTCATATTTTGGCTTAGAATGGGAACAAACATGATATTAGGGAGAACAGTATTTCCCCAAAAGGAAGAAAGTGGTTGAGAGGGCTTTGTCCCTATGTTCCCTAAGATGATGTAGAAGTTCCCATCACTTGATGAACCATTGCATTTTAGACTAGGTAAGGTTCTTTTAAGAGCTTTGTGGTACTAATCCTAGCAAGAGCTGATTAAATCGTTTGTGGCTATAAGCAGACCTCCTCATATAGGAAAGGCTCTAACTGGAGCACAAGATGAAGATTTTCCCAAGCCACAAGTGCCACCTGGTCTTCAAGTTGGTCCTGTGAGCCCAGAGGATTCCTCAAGTTATAAACCACTTCTGCATGGGGAAGTGTCACATTGTTTAGAGTCAAAAGGTGGAGCATCTCTGTCATCAAAAGGCTTCCAAACCCATAGCTCAAGATTACTCAGAGCATGTTAGTTGAAATTCTTAGCCTATTTTGTAGTTATAATTATATTCTTAATTCTAGGTTTCTCCGAAGAATGAAAAGGGAAAACACTGGGTAATTCTATAATTTAGTTCTATAAATGCATGTCTGCATTCATCTCAAGTTGTCATTTTTCTTCCAGATTTTTCTACACAAGTAGTTTTTTTTTAAATTTGATAGAGATACATGTAACAGTCGGTCAAATGTTGAATTATGGTGAACAAAAATTGGCAGGTGCCTGCCACAATTTAGTCACGCGCCTAAGTTTGCTGTATTCCAGAAACACTAGATGATGGAAGCTTCCTAAAACCCTTTAAAAATGTATGATTAAGGGTAGGAAGAGGTTCTTTGCTTTTTTTTTTTTTTACATGGGGTGACATTTACATTTGAGACTTTTTTTTTTCTTTGTAAATGATGGCAGTGAAACCAACTTTTCCTTGTTCCCTATTCTCCATTTCAGTTTGTGATTCCATTGGCACAAGTTATTCTTTTTTGCAAGTGAATTCATGGACATAAATAAGCTAAACACAATTTAAGCTTTGCTGAGTCTCTGTTGATTTGTGGGAATTGGAAAACGTATTGCAGAATGAAGTGTTGAGATACTATTTCAACTCTTATAGTTCAGGGCATGGATAACTTTCTACAAAATCAATACAAATGTAATATTTTTGCAAATTTATTCTGGTATAATATTTTTGAATTGTAAATGTGATGATAGTATTTGTGTTTTTGTTACTTGTTTTACCTTTACAGAGCAAATTTCAATTTTTGAGAGAATATTAATGATCTTAAAGTGTAGTATTTGTTAAACATACATACAGTATAAATAAGATAAGTATTGTAACAACTTATATATGAGAAGGTAAGATAATTATTGTGACATTTTTTTCTACCAAATATTATTCATATTGGGTTTTTTTTGTGGAAAGAGTTGAGGTTTTTCCCTAAATCTAGACATATATAAAACTATAGAAAGGGAGAATAATTTGTGTAGCTAAAAGTAATGTGGCAATTTTCCATGTATTTGTTGTACACTCTCTTAACACTTTTTTGATTAATTATCCCAAAAATCAATGGGTAAAGCAAGATTAGTTGCTTAATTGCATCCTCTCTTCTAGCAATGAAAAATCAAATTTTTGTTTTTCTTTCCTTTGGAAACCTCTAGTACTCAGACTGAAAAAGTGAGATGTAAATTAATTAATAGAGAAATATAGGATTATGTACTATAGT
The DNA here is from genome assembly GCA_003457575.1 of Thermophis baileyi. Taxonomy (NCBI): domain Eukaryota; kingdom Metazoa; phylum Chordata; class Lepidosauria; order Squamata; family Dipsadidae; genus Thermophis; species Thermophis baileyi. The sequence continues at coordinate 485,856 of QLTV01001692.1, read as the reverse complement.
TTCTATTCCTTTTCATTTATAATTTCATATATCAATACCTTTTTTATTCTCAAAGCAAAGGAACTGTTCTTGAACAGTTTAGGTGTGCATCAGTTTTTATATTACCTAAATTTATATAGCCACCCATCTCATATATAGGTTTCTGGAGAGAGTACAAAAAATTGAAACAAAAATGAAAGCAACAAAAAGAACAATACAATTTAAAAACGAGGAAAAAGTATAAAAGCATATTAAAAACATAATAAAATCTATAAAACGGCTAAGATAAGACCATTCTTCAAAACAATCAGTACAACCACTGTACCGACTCCATTAGACTTCTGAATCCCAATGCCTGTCTTCAGAGCCTTACAATAAACCAACAGGCTCAAGGCCAATCTCATCTCCAGGGAATCATGTTCCACAAAGTAGGTGGCACAAAGCAGAATCGGCGCTCTATCACGAAATACTTTTTTTCCCCCCATCTGCCTACATTTTGAGGGATTTGTGAACATCAATCTCGGATACCTTGTTGACATTTGAGATTTTGAAATTCACTGTTCAGTTGAGTCTGTTTTGATCAGGCTCAAAGTTTCTGTGATTATGATCTGAAAATATGTCCTACATTTGCCCAATATAGTTGCTTTGCAACTGCTTTGCAACCGCAGATCACAAATTCATCACTACCTTCATCATCACCACCACCACCGTCATAGGGCTACCATTTTTCTGGGCTGGAAAAATCCAGGCAAAAGAGTCACAAAACGGACTTCTTTGCTTCTTCCTATTGGTTGCCTGGATATGTGCAGTCACATATTGTCCTAGATTAGAGGTCCCCAACCCCCAGTCTGTGGACCAGCACCGGTCCATGGCATGCCAGAAACTGGGTTGTGCAAACAAACAAAGCCCCATCCGCGGGATGCAGGCTGCATGAGAAACCACACCCCCTCCGGTCCGCGGAAAAAGCTCTCGCCAGGGAACCAGTCCCTGGTGTCCAAAAGGTTGGGGGCTGCTGTTCTAGATGATGCAGTTCTTTTTTTAGATAAGTTGTCTGTCACTCCAAGGAATTAAGTTATTACCCATATCTTTCTAGTCTTGTATATACTTGAATAACATTGGGGTCATTATCCATTGTGAAAGAACTGATTCTTCAAGAAAGTGAAGTACATAAATTAGATGAACTAGTACTAGTATATTGGTTTATAGTTCGTTAGGTTGATAGACAAAATGCATGTGTAGTATTTAAGTTAGATTTGTAGTGCTTGGGTTAAAATAATAAAACAATAAAAAAACGTTAAATGAGAGCTTGATTCTCACAGTGGTTGCCAACAAAAAATGGGAGGAGAGGATTGAGTTGGATAATCAAAAGGAAAATTAAGTGAATGGAAGACATTAGAACGTGAGAGACACTTTTAAGAAAATTGAATTTCTCTGGAGGAAGAAAAACAAAATAACTATCCAGTATCAATAAAGACTATAAAAGAAGAAAAAGAAGAAAGGAGCAATTAAAGAGAAAAGTGTTTAACCACAGTAAAATTTTACATTTACAGAAAGGAATTTGAAAAGGGAGAGGTAGGAATTACTATAATTAAGAATAGTGTAAAAGAGAATGGAAATTGTGAGGACAACGATTGTACCTAAAATATAAAGGGAATAGTAGTTCCTATCCTTTTTTGACCTATAGCAGAAGCATTTAAACGAGGAATGGTAACATGGTGGAGAAAGAAGAGGGTAAAGTGAAGCCCCCAAAGCCTTATAGGGAAAACAAAAACAGAATAGGAATGTTTCAAGATTTAAGAAGAGTGTGTGAGAGAATAGGCCTTGGATATTGGAATAATACCAGTAAGACTTGTTTTATTTTTCATGTAAACCTCTTTTCTAGTAAACTGCTCATAATAGACTAATCAAAATACAATACTGAAAATCATTCTGTTGTAAAGTATAATAAATAAGACTAACAATTTTATAAATATATACATTCATTACTACCGTGAAATAATTTAGACTGTGTAAAGATGAAATAAAATGGACACCTATAATTTTGTTGTGGCCCGCCGGCGACCCGTGCAACTAGTTGCGGACTCCGACAGCAAAGAGGCTGTGGTGGTGATGTGCCGGCAGCCTGTGCAGCTGGTACCCGAGTCGGACAGTGAGGAGGTTGGCGTGGACTCGGTGCCAGAGGCAGAGATGCAGCCAGGGCCTTCAGAACCTCCAGAGGCTCCCATCACTGATGAAGAAGAGGAGGAGCCTATTCTGAATGCACAGGCATGCAGAGCTGCCAAGAGGCAAGAATGGTTACTCAGGAGGAGGTTTCCTCGGGAGTAAGGCTTTGGGCTCATTGGCCACGCCCTTAGCCTATTTAAGTCATGACCACGTGCAATCACATTGCAGGAAACAACGTTCGTGATTAATTATTGTGTTTTGCATCCAGTCTGTTAGTCTGTTCAGCCTTTGTTCTATTTCGTGACTTTTTCCTGCACATTTATTTCTGGGAGTTTTGCCAACTACCATAAGAACTGCTCTTATCTGCAAGCTTGTTTCTTCAGAAGTGAGACAATTATCTCTTGAACTCTTGCTGGCTGTTAATGAAGTTAAATTAACAGCCAGTGTTCGAAAAAAGACTGCTTTAAATGTATGTTTATTTAAAACGGCTACTAAGACGTTAATTAGTAGACCTTCAGTAGTAAACCAACAGTGTGTTTGGAGTTTGTGTGTGTTGCATTCTTGGTGGTTGGTAGCTGGGGCAGAACAAATTTAAGTCAGATAAAACCTAACCATAATTATTAACCATAACCATATACAGGCTACGACTGAACCCTGGCAAGGCTGAGTGGCTTTGTGTGCATGGAGCTTCAAGATACAGATCTTTCTCATCTTTAGTTCTGGACGGGGTGGCCCTAACCTGTTCAGATTGAGTTTGCAATTTAGGGGTTCTCCTGTACTTGTGATTCCTGGTTGAAGCTGGCAGTCATGGCTAGGAGAGCTTTTGTACAACTTGGGTTTGTATATCAGCTGCAGCCTTTCCTGGATCAGGGCTCCCTGCGTTCAGTCACTCAAACCCTAATCATCTCTTGTCTGGACTACTGCAACGTGCTCTACATGGGATTACGCCTGAAATGCATATCAGAAGCTTCAGCTAGTGCAGACTCTGGCAGCACAAGCAGTCTTTGGGGCCCCTAGAAAGGTCCATGTTACACCGCTGCTCCGTGAGCTGCACTGGCTCCCGATTTGCTTTCATGTGCAAGTTCAAGGCCTTTAAAGCTCTCCGTGGCATGAGACAATATTTAAATGGCTCAGCACCTTTTATTTTTAATCTGCTCCTTAATTCTTGAACCTTAGGAAAATACGTTTTTTTAAAAGCAAATATCCTGCTCCTTCCAAGTTAATTTATACAGCACTGGATTTTTGTTTTTTTACAGAATGGCATACAAATAATTAGCTCTATTCAGTAATACGTTGGATATGAAGAAGGAATGACTATCCATATTAATAATTAGCCTTCCTTAACGATTGCTCAAGAATATGAGGCATCACTCAGAGAATAGTCATGATATTATTGCAGAATTGACAGCTAACGATTTTTTCTACTTCATCCTAGATAGTGTTAAAATGAAGTTGTGAGAGAATGGCTGCCGCCTTGTTTTGTCTTTCATATTTCTTTGGGCTAAGAATTTCTAGAACTTCGAAGGATTGGATTACATTCCAATCAGAGGTGGGTTCCTCCCGGTTTGGACCGGTTCGCACGAACCGGTAGCGGCCCGCTGGTGACATCACAATGACGTCACCGATCCGGTTCGGTCGGTGCCGGTCCGTGGGCAGCGCCATCTTTTTTTTATTTTTTTTTATTTTTTTTTATTTTATTTTTCTTCTGCGCATGCGCAGAAGCCGAGTTTCCGGCACTGCGCATGCGCCGCCATCATGTTTTCGGTGGTTTTTTTTTGAATTTTTTATATTTTTTTGCACTGCACATGTGCGTGCGCACGAAGCGCGGCCATGCGGTGCGGGAGGAAGCGAACCGGCAGCGAGGTAAGTTAGAACCCACCCCTAATTCCAATTCATGAGTTATGAGTGCAAATTTTTTCCTTATAATATCTTTCTGTGTACATTACTACTTGGAATCGTAATCACTGCGGAAGTATGGGTGCTAGGATTCCTGGTTGTGGGTGGTTTGATATTAAGGAATAGTATTAATGAAATCAACTTGCACCTCTGTTCTGGTTGTCCATTAATTCCTGGCTATATTTAAATCATATATATATATATAATTTAACTCTTTTTGGGCGTGCTTTTCAAGTCTCTGACAAACCAGTGTTATCTGTGCTTTTCAGAAGTAAACTCTAGAGTTCACTGGAGGTTAATCTCAAGTGAATGGGTTAAGAATTGCAGCATAAGGACTAGGCTCAGATTGCTGTAGGCAATTATTTTAATACCTTGCTTTGGGACAATTTTTACATTTTTATTGAATAAATTATACTGTTTCACTCCATTGAACAAGTTATAGATGTAGACTTGTTTTTTTTATAAACATAATTTGAGAGACCTGTGTGAGTATTTAAAACAAACTCTATAAATGCCAGTCTCTAATGAGGGTAAAGTATGATGGAGGAACTACTGAGTCGTATGAAGAAGTCTAGGTTAGGTTCCCCCTCCCCACATACACACAATTTCCATGCTGTTTTTTAATGGCTTGGAAAGGTATTTTTCCTCTAGAGGACAAGAATGTTTTATCATTCATAAACTGCCCATAAGTTGGGTAGTTACCACACACAGACAATTATATGTTTAAATCTGTTAAGTCTATCAAGACATATTGAGTAAGGCGAAATTAGGAAAAGCAAAATCTGTAGTTACCACATTCTGAATCTTGCTTTGTGAAACAATAAATTTAAATTTCCCAACTTTCCAGAAGGTAGCTCTATATAGCCTCTAACTTCCATCCATTCCTTCCATCAGGAGGAAAATTACCAGTTGCTTGGCTGGCTAGGTTACCAAATAAAACATAAAACAGAAGACTAATTCTTTTATCTTCTGGTCCAGCCAGTTTATTGCCAGTCAGAGCTTTGAACTTGTCAGTGCTCCAACTTGAGGATAAGATTAATGTGTTGTATATGCACTCAACAGGAGTTGAATTTGACTTGAGGGAGTCTTTACCCTTGCAATATACACTTTATTATTGTGTAGTCAGTTGAAATGAGATGCTTGGTCTTCCAGATATGCCATTTCTAGCCATACGTATGGGTTAGGGAGGAATTTGATACGTTCAAATGGATTTGAAGAAAAGGTTGTAACTATAACTATTTCAGAATATTTAAACACTTCTAAAATGAAAGAGATAAGGTGTCACTTTAGTTCTTGCACACACAAAATTGCTTAATGCAATAATGAGTAACTGGAATTAATTTGCTTAGCTTAATCATCTACGTACGGTATATGTTGTTGAACATCTGATAAGGAAATCACATGATAAGGCCCATCTGTTCCATTATGAAAAGCCAGGTAAAACACGTTTGGGTGTTTTTGTTGCTTTTTTTGTTTAAAAAAAAACGTTGAGACTTCTGTTCAAACATGGCCAACTTTAGATTCTGCTTCTTACGAATTACTTAACTAGAACTGGGTATTGTGAATATATTACTCTAGTCTTGTACATTCTTCAAGGGCTTCCATTTCATTTCTGGATTTTGTTAGGGTGGTTGTATTAATTTATAAAGCCCTTCACTGCTTAGGACTACTATAATATTTGACAGTGTGTTCTTATCTGCAATTTAACATAATCTTCA
>QLTV01001692.1:463926-479998 GCA_003457575.1 Thermophis baileyi | reverse complement strand
GAGATCAGGCAAGCAGCTATCAGAGAATGGACTTTTCCTGTAGCATCTGAAATGCCCTTTACTGACAAAAGCTTTCCCCCCCTCTATAAGCATTTAAATCATTGTGTTGATTTTTAACACACTGTTGTCTAGAAATATTCATTTTGGCTGTTATTTTTATTGTTTTATTGTCTTATACTGTATATTCGTACTGTTTCAATGTTTTATGTGGGTTTAGTTTGTTGTAAGTTGCCATGGAAAAATGCTTTTTTAAAAAAAGTAAATAATATAGAGCCTTTTGGCTTTAGTTTTAAAAGCTTTAGAGCACTTTAAAAATAATATTTGATTATGATGTGAAAATAAATATTAGCATTGGGCAAATTGTGTTGATCAATTTCTGTATATAAGTAGTATATAATGTAAGCATGAGTTTTCATAGTCTAGAAGTATTTGGTATATATTAAGATTCTAATTTTTCTTATCTTTTATTTGGCATTAGAAACTTGTTTAATATATTAGTATTTTCAAAATATAAACAGTATAACACAGAATTCAAAAAATGTTGCACACATTGCTTCTGAAAAGTTGAATAGTTATTAAATAATATGTTATTTATCTCAATATATTAATAGAGTGGCTATAACTTGTTTCATAGCTTGTTAAACAATTTGTTCCCAATCCAGATGCTTTCTATAGTTACCATCATCAACTTGGATTGCCAGGATTTCAAAATAACTTATGTGTGCCTTTAACAGGCAAATACAGGTAATCCTTGAGTTACAAATGTAATGGAGCCTGCCAATTACATTCGTAACCCGAGGATTCATTGGTGTGAATCACGTGAAATGAATGTGATCATTCCCTGCTTTTGCCCACGCATTTGCTAATCGAATGCACGGGTCATTAAGTGCACATGAGGTATCTCAGGATGGGGAAGGCCATGAGGCGGGGCTAGTGATGGAAGAGGCCACCTGCTTCAGACCACCCAAGGCCTCCCCCGACCCACTGAGCTACTTTATGCTCCCTCCCCTGGGATCTCCACAATTGCTCGCCCCCATCCTGCCGCACCGGGTCACTTACCCTGTGAAGATCTAGCGAGCTGCCTCCTCTCTGCTGCGGTTTCTTTGCCTGCTTGCAGTCTCAGCCGGGGGATAGGCAAGGCGAATGTTGCAATGCCTCTGCGGTCGTTCGTATGTGTGAATGACTGCCGTGGTGCTGCAGCATTTGTAACTTCGGGACTGCGTTGTAAGTACTTGGGGGTTATGTCATAACTTTGAACAGTTGCTAAGTGAACTGTCATACCTCGAGGATTACCTGTATTATGCCACTTTTTAGTTATAGAAAGTGTCTTTATAAATACATCTTAAAAATCTTTCTTTTCCCCCCTCTTTTTTTAGTCAGTGGCAAAGACTGGACGATTACTCATCACTCATGAAGCCCCTGTTACTGGAGGTTTTGCATCAGAAATTAGCTCCACGGTGCAGGTAATTCCTGAAGTACTAAATTTGTTGAGCTCTTTTCAGAAGAAACTCAACTTTGTTATTGAGTGGGATTTTCACAAGTGAAAAGAATATGTTTAAAGATACATATTTATGGGGAGGGAAATTATATTTCATCCCCAAGACCTACAACGTTGCTTCATTTTGAAAGAACGAAGAAAGCCTATATATTAAGAATAAATACTCCCCACAGATTCAGCCAAGACATGGAGGTAATCTCAGCTACCCAGCTAAAGCAAGCAGGTGCTTATATCAGGCAGCAGTGATATATAACTAAACTAGAAGCAGATGAACATTTGAATGACAAGGCTAAAGGCATCATTTTATAGTGTGTGGGAGAAAGCAGCAAAACCCACATGGCTAGACAAGATAAAGTGATCAATGACGTAGTGTCAGATGATGGGATCCTTTGGTTGAATAGCACTCAACATGGTACTGAGGAAGAGTTGAGGATCTTCCCACAGTATCAATGGCATTTATGACATGACTAGATTAAATATCTTTGGCATATTAGCTGCTAATATTGCCATGCTGGAAAAGAAAATCCAAGCTGCAAAGATAGAATCACAGCAGGAACATAGAGTGTAGGAAGCATGAGCACAGGAAAGCTCAGCAGAGTGAAAGATGAAATAAATCAACTACATACAGTATTGATACATCCTCAGTGTCAGCACATTGAACTGTACTGGCGTTAGACACTTTTCAGTTAGAAATTCATACTGTTGACTATTTAGGAGATAAACAATAGATAGTGTTGCTCCCATAGTCAAGAGGAAAATAGTAATATTGGGTTGAATGCAGTCAATGAACAAACATTATCAATGAGACTTTGAGGATACTCTTTTAATATGGTTATTGATTGAACACATTGTAACTGATTCAAAAACAAAAGATGGAAGGTGTATAGTGAAATGCTGCATGGTGGAAACGGCAACATCCAAGATACCTTATTATCCAAAATATTTCCTTACAAGCATTCTTAGTACTAGAACTTAAAAGTAGATCATGATAGTTATTAGCAAGTTGGAAAGCTACAGGAATTGATGGGATATCTATGGAGTAAAGGGAAGCAGCAGAAGAAAAACCAATAAAGGTTCTAACCAGCAAATCTGGCAAACAGTGACTTGAAAGTGATCAGTTTATATACTAATGCCAAAGAAAGGAGGCTTAACAGAATGTGCAAACTATTGCACAGTACTTTGATACGACATGCTAGCAAAATACAGGTAGTCCTCGACTTACGACAGGGGTCCTCAAACTTGGCAACTTTAAGACTTGTGGACTTCAACTCCCAGAATTCTCCAGCCAGCTATGTCTTAAAGTTGCCAAGTTTGAAGACCTCTGACTTACGATCACAACATTTCTGTTGTTAACTCAGACATTTGCTAAGTGAGTTTTGCCCCATTTTACGACTTTTCTTGTGACAGTTGTTAAGTGAATCACTGCAGTTGATAAGTTAGTAACCTGGTTGTTAAATGAATCTCGCTTCCCCATTGACTTTGATTGTCAGAAGGTCGCAAAAAGTGATCACATGACCCTGGGACACAACAAAGGTCATAAATATGAACCAGTTGCCAAGCATCTGAATTTTGATCACATGATTGTGGGGATGCTGCAAAGGTCGTAGCTGTGAAAAACGGTCATAAGTCACATTTTTCAGTGCTGTGGTAACTTTGAATGGTCACTAAATGAACTGTTGTAAGTTGAGGACTACTTGTAATGCTACTATAATGTAATGTAATGTAATGTAATGTAATGTAATGCACTATAATGTAATGTAACTACTTGTAATCCAGTGCAGATTACAGTCATACATGGAAAGAGCAATGGCAGATGCTCAAGTTGGTTTTACAACAGACTGAGGAACACAGTGCTGCTGTACACTGAATAATTGAGAAAGCCAAAGAATATTTTGTCTTTTGTTCAGTGTGGCATAGACTGAAAGTCTGTATCATTTAACTGTAAACTAACTTTTATATCATAGTATAAATTATATATTATTTGTATAAAGTTACATTCAAACATCATAGACCTTAATAGTAAAAATAAAGAAGACCAATGGCTAATCCGGCCCTGACTCTTATTAGCCTTTCATAACACTCTGAAGGCCTGGGCCAAGTTAGGCAAGCTCTGTTTTAGCTGGGATTTTAGGACTAGAAAATATCATTTACCTTGGGTGTCATGAGCTATTGTTTTTAATTTTTTTTTAATATCTTGGCACACCACCTACAGTCATTTCTGTGAGATGGGTAGTCATATAAATTATCTAAATAAATAGATAGATATTTGTAAGTGGTTGCTACACAACTTGTATTTGGAAGATGGGAAATAATCTTTCAGTGTCATTCTGTATCCAACAATGTTGGCAAATAGAGAAGTTGGAGAACTTCCTCAAAAAGTGACAGAGAAAAGCTTGGTATATTGAAACTATCTCTAAATCATCTTGTATTTCGTTTTACTTGTGGCATTGTATTTTTAAAATCTGAATATTGTGATCTTTCAAAGTTATTTTTTCTACTTTTTTTTACTGATTGATTATATCGGTCATGATTGCTTTTCAAGATCACTTCATCCTATAGAAAAAAATAATAATACTGTTCTGCTCTAATAATTATGAAAAAAAAATTCTTGAGAACTTACTGTGCACTTGGCTTCATAGTGTTTATAAGCTTTAGGTTACAATCCTAAATTTACTACATCTGTTCTTTATAGCATTCTGTGGTAGTAGTAGAAAACCATTGAAAACTGTAGATATACTGTTCTATGAAAAATGTCGAGGGGGGGGCTCTATCAAATGCAGTGGCAGAAATCCTGCAGATTTCCTTACCCAGGCCGCAGTGAGGTTAGGAATCATGTGGTCCAGGAGTTTCTGGGAATCATATGATTCCTTACTCCCTGCCTTGGCCCAATAAGGGCCAGGAAGAATACAAGCTCTGCAGTTGTTGTTTTTTCACTTATGTCAAATGGTCAAGAGGTAGAATACCAGGAAAAATATCCACTCTTCTTGTTTCTTGCTTGGTGTCAAGTTCAAGTAAAGTTCTGGAAATCCTTTAGACAAGATGCTTTGATAAAAAAAAAAAAGCAGAACAGAGTGTTTATAATAATCCTTAAAAGATAAGTGCTTTGCTGAGAAAAATGCAAAGTGGAGTGGCTATTCATGTTCAAATCTCTAAAGACATCTGAGAGCAGTTCCCAAAGTTGCTATGGAAGCCTGGATAAAGAGGTCCCTTGAATGTATGGCTATATATTATGAAGCATCTTTTTTTTTAAATTAAAGATTTACAAAGTCTTAAATCATAAGAGTTTAAGAAATGGTGTTTCCTGTTTCAAATTTTATTTGTTTCATCTTATAGTTTCTCCCTTCTCCTGTAGATAAATCATTGTCATTTTTCATACAGTATATAAAAATAAGATATGTTTGATGTGCGATTTATGAAGTGTATTAACAGAGGAATGTTGCTTTAGGCATGCAAAAGAACTGATCTTATTAATTTCTAACATATATTTACTTGACTGTGAAAGTAAGGTTTCAGTGTTAGACATGTTGCGTGTCATGAATATAAAAGAAAAAGTTATAAAAACCATTTTTCTGGATGAAATGCGTAGTAAGAAAGCCAGAAAGTCTCTGAAATTGAAGCTGTTTTTTCTTTTTCTTTTTTTTTTGCACATGGAATTAATAAAACTTATATCAAGTCCAGTTAAAATAAATTACACATTTTCATATCATTATGTTGTCCAGATTGTGAGGAAGAAATAAGGCATCTTATTTTGAAGGATGAAACTAAATTACAATTCTTGCAGTTTACTATATGGATATTGTTTTGCATTTTATATATGTGTTTGTGTTGAATATCACCAAATAATCAATGTGTATCTTGTCTGACCAGAGACACTGTCCATTTTATCTTTATTTCAAAATGACGGACTACTCCTAGGTTAAATGATACAAGCATTGAGGTCAATTTATAGTCTTTTCTGTTTTATCTTTTCTGTCAATATAATTAATGGAAGAAGATTTTGTTCAAGGTTGTAGTTGTTTGAAACGAGGAGAATTATGTTTTATTTGTCTTCTAATTGTTTTGTTTTTAAGTAATATGAAAAAGAGAAACAATTTTATCTGATACTTTGGTGTCGTGTTTTAGTTTTGAGCTCACTGTGCATGAATTTAAGCAGTGGGATCTCATTATATTTGTGAAATTGAATGTGACTTAACATTTTCTTATTGGCTGAGACATTTTTCTCTTGCCTTGTCACAATTCTTTCCATATTGACTAGATGGTTCGTGCTTATCATGCTTCTGCAACCTATAACAAAGACTGAAATTACCATGCTGTAAAAAAAGTTAACTCTTGGGTCCAGATGATGCATACTTGCATGCATCTTGTGTGCTTATGCAGTAGAGCAAGAAATATTAGGTAATAAATACCCATGCGTTCACACAGCCTTTATATGCAGGTGCTAGATGTCAGCCACAGTTCTTGATTTCCTTTTATGTGGAGTTCTCTTTTATGTGGAGAAAATTAAAGCCTGAAGCAGTTGAATGCAGATAGGACTGACATATTGATTGTTAATTATACAGTTTGAATGACACAGAGTTTGAAGGATGAAATTTGAGATGCACTAATTTTCAAATCTTCATGTTTCATTATATATAATCAGCCAGTATTAAGGTGCTCAGTAATAATAAGTTAACTTTATTATGTGCGTGCAAGAATCTAGGCTTATGGGCTAAACTTGAAGACAATGATAAGACTCTTTTCCCAAATTATCATTTAAATTCTTGGAAAACCAGTCAGACAAGCAGAGAAAGACTAGAAGTTAATCTGATCAAGGATGGGTGTGAGCTCAGCTTTGAGCCTACATTGTAATGGTAGTGTAGGAAAATCACTCTTTTCCCTTATTGTGTTGGGCTTTTAGCTGTTTGCCTTGTTTGAGTAACCAATTCCTAATTAACAAAAGAACAGAATAACAGAGTTGAAAGGGACCTTGGAAGTTTTCTAGTCCAACCTCATGCTCAAGCAGGAAACCCTATATCATTTCAGATAAATGGTTGTCCAATCTTGTCTTAAAAACCTCCAGTGTTGAAGTACCCACAACTTCTAGAGACAAGTTGTTCTACTGATTAATTATTCTAACTGTCAGGAAATTTCTCCTTAGTTCTAGGTTGGTTCTCCTTGATTAGTATAGATTAATTGGGAAGAGAATTGTTGGTAGATCTATTGCTTGGCAACTCTGATAGTTTTACAAAGTATGTTGTGTGGTCTTCTTGTTGTCTTGACACTATCCTCTGTTTATACAGCCCAGGACTGCATTGGCAACTGCAGCACACTACTGGCTCATACTTAAGTGGTAGTCCACTAGGACACCTAGACCCCTCTCACAGTTACTACTGTTGAGCCAGGTGCCAACTATTCTATACTTGTGCATTTGGGTTTTTTTTTCTAAGTTCAGAACCTTCCTTTTTTCACCATTGAAGTATATCTTATTGGATAGGACCCAATTTGTAAGTCTATTGAGATCCTTCTGAATCTTGAGCCTGTCTTCTAAAGAGTTGGCTATTCTCCTCAGCTTGGTGTTATCTGCAAATTTGATGAGTTCCCCTTCTGTTTCATGTAGATCATTTATGAAGATGTTGAAGAGACCAAACCTAGAGGCACCCCACTGCATGCTTCCCTCCATATAGATGTAGTTCCATTGAGGACTATCTTCTGAATACTTGATGTGATTACTTAGCCATCTACTCATTCTGTCAGTGGATACTGACAGAATACTTACTTTGTATTTAGGAAAGAAACATGAAAGTAATATGTCCTATATGTCTCATAGGAAAATTTCTAGGAAAATTAGAGTACTGTGTGATCAAATGACTATGAAATGACTATATTTTCTGCATTGAATGGGGATATTTATATTTGAAAGATTATCATATATTCTTTTACAAAGAAAATGCCTTTTACCCATTTTTAGCAGAAAAAATTGATTTAGTACAAAATATAAGGCTAACACATGCAGTGCTATAATGTTTTAGAAATAATAAATTTATTTAAATCACAATTTCTTCTAATTTTCAGTTATAGATTTTTTGTTCCTGAGGTAAAAACTCTCATGATTAGTTCAACCATATTTTTCTTGCAAAAGGAAACTAGGAATATAACATTCAGTTTGAAAAATGTATATATGCTTTAACGTATCAAAATGTGAAAGCATGGTTTGCTAGCTGATGGTATTTGTGTTGTGCTATAATTTTCTTAGCTTATATGTTTTAAGTTTTGATAATACAGAAACTGCTTTCAAAGCTTCTTTAAATTAGCTTGAAAAGTAACATTATTTGTAAGCCACCTAAGGAGTTGGGCAGTGTGGAATTAAATAAACGTACGGCTGTCAGTGAGAACAATTTTAACCTCTTTTTTTCCTTATGGATTTTCCTTATTTTATGCAGACCACTGGTCTACAATCTTTTAAACCTGTATAGTCTTTCAATTTTTCAGCCCCCTTTCCCCTCAACATTTAGAGGTATCTGCATGCCAGAGAGGGCAGGCCAGCTGATTTCTGATAAAGTGTTTATCTCCAAATCTCTCAAATAAAATGATATATACGAGTGCATTCAAACTTGTAGGAAATTTCCACTCACTCAAATATCTTCAGCCATCTCTTTAATTATCTTTTAGTATTCCTTTCACAGCATCATTCTAAAAAGGAATTGGAGAGAACTTAAATGTCTCCAATGAAAGATAATTGTTGAAAGATACAATTCAGTGTAATAATAATGACACTTTGAATAAATGCATGAACCTATTGATAATTTAACTTCAACGTGACCTCTGCCCTGATGTGTCAGCTTGAATTTCAATTTTTTAAAAGTCATTTTTGTTGATTTCAGACTAATTGTAGGTATGGCTTTATTTACTATTTTTATCACCATCACATTACCTCTGATTTAAACATTATTACATTATCAGTTTGGAAAGTTAACCCTACCATTTTATTACATGTAAACAGTTAGCTATACTGTTTGGTAACAAAACTTTTATTTGTAGGGAATTTCAGAGAGGTTTATCCCTGGGAAAAGTTTGCTGTTGGGAACAAATATACAAACATATATACAAAAAATACAGATTTTGTTAGAGTTGGAGGAGATGAGTAAAGGAAGGAAACTACTAAATTTATTTCAGCCAGAATAAAAGCTTGGAAATGTTTGTTAATATTCATATTAATGGTAATATTTGCCAAATGACAAAGATTTAAATATCGTACATACTCATTATATAAAAGTAGTTGATTTTTAAAAGCAAAAAGAGTACCTTTCTTCTTTAAAGAGAGCTTTCAAAGAACTCAAAAGCATATCTGAGTATGGAAAGGTTCAGTAATGTTTAGTTCATGGAAAAGATACATTGTTTTTAGGCCAAGAAAAGGAATGAGTAGAATGTGAATTTTACTTCAATTTTACTTCAATTAATCTCTTAGAGCTGTAATCCTAGTAGATTTAAGATCTTCAAGTGGTTTGAAATATATAGGTTTATAGTGTGAAGAACCAAATCATATGAACTGTTATGAAGCTTTTGTTAACTCTAAAATGTTCACAGGAGCTAGTCTATACTGTTTTTTAAAAAGTGATTTTATATAGCTGCTCAGTTGTTATAGAATAGTATTCTAAACTTTGTGGAAATGTATAAGTTTAAATTGTTATATTTTATTTTCACCAACTTGCTGAAATATTTAAGTTCCTGCAGTGTTACAAATAACTGAAATAGTAATTTGAAGCTGTTGGTGTAGGTTCTATATTATTAGAAATCAGTGTGTCACTCATTGCATTTTTAGATATATAGGTAAAATAGTTTTGAGATACATCAGTCTAGAATAAATGGCAAGTTTTCCATGTTCTACACTTTATCAGGTGGGTGTTTGTCTGAAGAATACTTATTTACTTAGGTCATTTAGTGAACAGTAACATGTTAATTTGATAGTTACCATAACATTTCCTAGAAAGTAAAATATAAAAACATAAAACAATGTTAGTTTAGTTAATCAACTTTCATGATTTTCTGAATAATTTTATAGAAATTTAAACAGTGTTTTGGTCATTTCTTGTATACCCTTCCAACTCTGTTATTCTGTTCTGTTCTGTTAGTGAATACTGTTCTGTTTTGAACTGATACTATACACCTGTGATTCCTGGCAAGCTGACATTAACTGTTCATAGCTAGAAAAGTTTTGCATAAAACTTGCAAAACTCCAACCATCTTTGAACTGTTTAAATTGTTGTATCTTATTTTCACCAACTTGCTGAATTATTTAAGTTCCTGCAATGTTACAAATAACTGAAACAGTAATTTGAAGCTGTTAGTGTAGGTTCTATATTACTAGAAATATAACAATTTTGCATCAATACCCTAACGCTTAGTAAAGCAAATATGCTGGTAATAATAATCAGTAATAATATGCATATCTATTTATATGGAAGTAGTACCTTTGTTTAATAATTGCTCTGACTTGAACCTTAACTGCAGATTTAGTAAGAATTTTAAATGTATTGAAATGGTCCCATCCTAACAAACAGTAGATGCAAATTCTACCTTTGTCACAGAGAACTTTGTAGAAGCTTTACAGAAATGAAATCCTTCTTCTCCACCAACATGGTAGTTTACGTGATGCATTAGGACATATGTGCAAAGCATCTTTATGAAGCCAGGCTCTAAATATTACACACACACACACTTTGGAACCAATGACTTTGGCAGATAATTTAAATTCAACACTTAAAGATTCATTTTAGTTCAAGAGAGAGAGTACATTTTGACTTTGAAAACATTAATAGCTATTAAATTAAATTTGTTTTTGCACTAAAGCATGTTGTATTCTTTAAACACATTTTTTAAATACAGCCTAGACTTTTCCTTTGTTATGAGTTTCTGTTTAGTTAATATTAAATCATCTTATACTGGCTATGCTGTATGCTTGCATTAGTTTTATGGTAAATAACAAACTTCTTTCATATTGGTTCAAATTTGTACTTACGATTTTCAAACATTTTTTATAGTTGGTATTTGTAAACAGTTTGAAAATCAAGTTCTTAAAACTGATCAGTTCTATACATTTTAAGAAAGCACATTTGAAAAGAGTAAGTTTTTTTATTAAAGATCATTTTTGCCAATGTAGCTTACTGATATTACTGGTTGCTGTATAGTACAGGCAACTTATAGTAATATCAAAGAAGTGAAGTGGGGAAGAAGCTAAGTGGAGAAAACTAATTAATGACAATATAAATTAAGTCTAAATAAATATGGTTTTAAATTCATATGTAGGCTAATACTTCAATATGTTCTAAAGAGATTCTTCAGTGTTTTTTCTCCTTTATTTTACACTTTTAGTATATGTAATGTCCCAGGCCTTTAGTTAATAATAAAGTAAGACTTTAGAATTTATAGATTATTTTGAAGGCCATTGCATTAATACCAGTGCTGTTTCACTAATTACCATAAACTAAACCATCTAAAACAGTGTAGATGCAAATAGAGCAGTATTATCAATCATTGCTAGCTGAACAAACCATGTGTTATTTTTGTACTTGTTCTTACCCAGTACAAACTGCCACTAACCTAGCTTCTAAAGTATCTGCAACAATCAGATATTTTGTCTTCATGAAAGGAATTAAGAACACATATTTTTGCATTATCTGCTACAATTTGAGGTGGTCGTGTTTTTAAGCCCTAATCGGGTGTTTCCAGTATATTTGACTGTGAATTAAATGTATCAAACCTGAAACCATGTGCCCAGAGTATTTCAGAAATTATTTTGTATTTACAGTATTCCTGTTACCCTATTTGGTTTGTCTGAATCTGTAGTAGGAAACACATTGTGGTGTAGGATTTTACTTTTCACCACATGTTAATAAAAAGGGAATCCTTAGTCCTGGAAGGGTACTTTGTAATTCAGTGCTAGCTGTATAAGCACAGATGTTTTTTTTTTCCCTTTCTTATTCCCCCATTGCATTCTTTTAAAAATAATCTCACCGTTAAGGATAAATTTACGCTACATTTGGAATATAAGAAGGATAATTTTTTTTCATGTGCAGTTAACTGTTATCACAGTTTCGAATTATAACAGTTAGACAATATCAAATATTTATTAAAATTTAAACCATCTTTGAATTTAAATAACATGTGCTAAGAATTAAGTGTATTAAATCAAGTGCTTTGTAACAAACGCTGTAGATATAAATAATTCCTAAAGGGATTATCACTTTTACTTTAAGCATTTCTTTTCTGCTTCTGGAAACTAGCACAGCAAAATGTTATTCTACATTTTAAAATGCATACATTTGAGCGGAAACTGTTTGACGTTTTACCAAAGATTCAATATATATTATCAGTTGAAATTGCTATTCTATAATTATGTATCTCTATCTATCAACATGAAGTGGAATATTCACCTATGGAGAGAATAAAGATTAGGGATTTGTCTTCCTAGGCTCTTTAAACACAAATACATATTTAATTATCCTTTATTGATACATATTTAATCTTATATCATCTGTATTTTTCTCATCTTAAGAAATTGCGACAGTTTTACAAATGAACTCAGACAATTAACGAATATATAAAATTGCATATATTTAAAAATATCTCTTCTAGAAAAATAAATGTAGGTTATGCTAAAGAAAAAAATTAAGCAAAACAAAAAATCTGAATGCATGTCATTATGCAATGAGGAATTTAAAAATTTACTGAAAGCAATAAAAATGTACTTGAATAGTAAAAGTAAACCATTTTAAAGTTTTCATTTCATTTTAATTGTTCACCTTAATTCAAGTGGGAAGAGTTATAATTTATTAGATCAGGAAAGCTAAAAGACAGTGTCAGTGCGGTCCAAATACAATACAAGAAACAGCTTGCATATATGATAGTCCAAGGACAACTCAGATGGTGAACTTGAAAAAAAAAGAAAATAATTTGAAAGCTCCATGCTTTTATTGGAAAGCTAAAATGTATGAATCCTAAATATGTAAAGTTTGGCTGCTCATCCACATGCAACCAAACTTTTCCTGTTCGGTATTGTCACACAAAGGAACTATCTACAAGCCCAAGTTTCTGCATTTCATTCCTGGAAGGCCCCTTGGGTGGCTAGCACTGAATGGTGTATTATTAAAAAGAGGCTAGTATCACGTTTCATTTTTAAAATGTGCATGTTAGAATGCCGTGTGTGTATTATATATATAAAAAATAACCTTTCTTTTAAGTGCACTCGGGTTTAAAATGCATTTGGAAAAAAAAAAGTGAAATATTTATGCCACTGTCTGCAGTTTAAATTGACAAACCTGTGGCAGTGTGCCTGTAAACTGTGCTCTTCTATTGACATTTCACTGTAAGTCTGTGTTTAGTTTGTAAAATATATAGCCGGTTTTCAGCTGGCTAATTTGTCCTGCAGTGGTTAGAATGATGTTATATGAGAAAAGCAGATAAGCAGAAATAGCATATCCATTAGCATAGGATTTTGTTGGAATTATACTAGACTTTTTGTGGCCTCATCACATGTAAATTCACTCTGACCTTTAAGCCTTAATTGTTTTATGTTTCATACTCTCTACCCATATTGTGCAATGGCATGAAAAGCATTGGCATACTCCTCCTTATAAGTGTTGGACACAGGCATCACATAAGTTGATTTCTATTTATAAGAAAACCTACCAACGAAATTTGCAGAGACAATTTAGACTGATCTGTCCTTTCCCCTGTGTTTCCTGAAAAACTCTTCCAAAGGAAATCTTTTCATTCATGAATGGGCATGTTTGGAACCAGCCCTATGCTCTGAAATGGTTGGAGGAGTATTTAATTTAATTCAGTTTGTTTTGTTTTATCCCAACTTTATTAAATTTATAAATAACTCAAAAGTGGTGAATATGTCTAATACTCCTTCCTCCTGCTTTCTTCACAGCACCTGTGTTGTGAATCAGGCTGAGGGAGAGTTATTTGAAACCCCGCAATACAGAGGGGTCATATTTACAATATTATTTCATTTAGCCTTCTGTGTTCTAAGTGGGGGGTCTGACTTTGAGAAGTGGTCTCATGTCTAAGGTTGACATTTTTTGAAGAAGCTTGATTGGAATCAGAAAATTGTTGTGGTTCTCCTAGCTGGATCATTGTAAATTAGATGCTATCTTTCGTATTAGTCAAGGTTTCAAACATGTTTGGTACTAGCAGAACAAATGCTGGAGAATTTACTGCCAAAATACTAAATAGTTTTGGAAACAGCTGTCTGAAAGTTCTTATATACATGTATGCACTGCAATCTGTCAGGCAGACAACAATTTAGGCTTTTTTATGCTTTTACTTTTTTCTGTGTTTTAAATTTTGAGTAATATTTTTATTTCCAATCATCTGTTTGTTGGCAGGACTGTGGTTTTATGTTGAGTTTCTTCGATTACAATTCCAGAGCCAAAAGTAGTGTTTTATATGTGTTGACTGTATTCAGAAAGCAATTTAAAAAGAAGCTAATAAATAGCGTATAACATTATACTTGCATTGATTGGTAAAAAAATAACTATGAAAGTCTTAAATCTGTTTTTGAAATAGATATGTTAATGGTAAGTCTAAAAAGTTTTGATTTTAAAGGAATTCATTTTTCAGTAGGTATAAAACAGAATACAAGGTTTGCCTTATTTGAATCAAGTGATCTTCCTATAATGTCAAACTAATTTGCAGACTCATTTCTGCTGATCCTGCATGGGTGATCCTTCCAAGATTGAGTATTCTATTTGTAGGACTGTATGATCAGATAACTCTGTTCTTGCTGATTATTTTGAATCCTCTATGCTTTCAGTTTCTCAAAGAAAACGAAGTCTGAATTAATTATGAGGTGACTATTTAACAGATCTACGGTTAGCCTGAGAAACATTAATGTAAATAGCTGAGTCATAACACATTCTTAACATGATTACATTGAGACACTTAACATAATTTTTAGTTCAAAGTTTGCCATAACTTTTTAATGAACTTCAATTTCAGAGATATATAATCCCATAAGGACACTTACCTAATAATTTTAGTTAGAAGTTTGCCATAACTTTTAAACAAACTTTAATTTCAAAAATATATAATTGGGTAGGACTGGCTTCGAATTTATGCCAGCTCTGTATTTGCTACACATGTATAGTTTTATGTAGGAAACAGGACAAGATTTATCAGTGCTATAAGGAGAGGGGCAGTATACACTATTTCTTCTGCTTCACTATTGAACTATAATTTAGCATTGTACATGTAATGTAATATTGCTAATATGATATGTTTTTTTAAAAAATTATACCTCA
The DNA here is from genome assembly GCA_003457575.1 of Thermophis baileyi. Taxonomy (NCBI): domain Eukaryota; kingdom Metazoa; phylum Chordata; class Lepidosauria; order Squamata; family Dipsadidae; genus Thermophis; species Thermophis baileyi. The sequence goes on along the minus strand of QLTV01001692.1, from coordinate 465,217 downwards.
CTATTTTCTCATGAATAGTGGATAAATTATTAACAAAAGGTTAAATAAAACTAAAAAGGAAATTGAAAAATTGCACTGTAATTAATATACAGAGACCCAGCTCAAATCTATGAGCTAAGATGTTCCCTGAGTAACTTTGCCCCAGAGGCTCTCTTGGAGCCCAAGCTACTTTCCAGGGTTGGCGTTTCAGGGATAAAATGAGCGGCAGGAACCCTTTGTTGCATTAAGCTCCTGAAAGAAAAGCAGGATTTAAAACCAAAAATTAATCAGTAAATAAAACATTTGTGTTGTTTTTAATGTTTTAATCTTTTTACTTTTATAATTTTAAGATGTTTTTTATATGTTGTTTTAACTCTTGATTTGGAACTGCCCAGAGTTGGTTAGAAGATGAATGTTATAAATACATTTCCCTTCCAAACAAAAAAACAAATAGTTAAAAAAAACTTTGATTCCTTTATTCACAACATTTTTGTATGCCACTTTAATGATTAGTCTTGGATCATAAATAAACATACAGTAGCCATCTGGCAAACCAGCTCATACATCAAAAGCATGTGTGAATAAAGATTTGACATGAGATTTAAATGATTAGCAAGTCAAAATGTGTGGGTCTTAGTCTTCTTCTTATTCTACATTTCTCTGATCTCCGAAATGAAATGCTGTCCCAAAATGTAGGCATTAGACGTATTTATGTGCATTCACAGAGACAGAGACCGACAAAGCACGTAAACATCTCTAACGCATAGTTAAAACATCATTACCCCATATCATCTTTTGTCAATGTATCTTCTGCCCTTATTGGTAGTGTTCCACAGCACCTGACCCAACTTTAAAGAAGCAATCTGACTTGAAAACTCTCATTGTGGTTAACCTGGGGTCTGTGCCTGACGCCTTCGGTCTGGAGGGGCCTGGAGGGGCCTGGAGGGGCCTGGAGGGGCTGTTCCGGATTGAAGAGAGGCAGCACGAAGGACTGGCCTTTTTCCACCAGAGGGATAAACTCCGTTTCCCTAGTCAGCACGACATTGCCTTCAATCAGGCTTTGCTTGAGGATCCTTTGCATAGAGAACTGCAGGACAATTCATTTTCTTACAGACTACCCTTTAAGTCATCTAGGGTTGCATTTACAACACAAACTTATCATCCGGTTTTAACTTACATTTTAATTTTATCTTGGGGGTGTGTGCGTTTGTGTATGTATGAGGGTGTTGGTGTTGTGTATGTACGAGGGTTTGGGATGGTTTGGATGGAAGAAGTGGGTTTGGAGTGGTTGAATTGGGGAGAATGAGGGATC
>QLTV01001692.1:439679-451063 GCA_003457575.1 Thermophis baileyi | reverse complement strand
ATATATAAAAAAAAAAAATTAAAAATTAAATACACACACACACACACACACACACACACACACACACACACACACACACACACACACATGGAAATATTTGAAGCATTTACCCAAATTCTCCATCACTGACAGACAGTTGGAGCCTCTAATATTTTGTTGCTGTGTGAAAGTTAAACTGATTCATTAGATTTATTCTGGCTGGCTTTATCAGCAATTTGGGAAGAAGTCAGGTCAAACCGCTTCAGAGGCTACTTCATTTGATTTGGTTTGTAACTAGCAGTCTAAGACTTCCTCCCCTGTTGATTATCATTGCAAAATTAAGAAATGGTGATAAATTATTAAGCTTTTTGACAGAATGGAATGAAATCTGCATGCATAATAACCCTTGTTAGCAAAGAAAACATTTGGCATTTCAGACACATAGATCACTCATAGGGGAGACACATCCATCTTCTGGTTCTTTTTTCCATTGTTTCTACTAAAAACTAAGTGACATGAGAGATTATCATTCTGCCTCTAGAAACCTGTAAATGCAAACACTTCCTTATGTAAGTAATGTACCCAATTTCAAAAAGAAGTCTATAGTGGTTAGGTAATTTTTGTAAATTAAATAAAGTTTGCATTATTTAATAAGTATTTAATAATAAGTCCTACAGTAGGATAGACGATGGGGACATTCTAGAGCAGGGTTTCTTAACCTTGGCAACATGCTGTCTGGGGAATTCTGGGAATTGAAGTCCATGTGTCCTAAAATTGTCCCAAAGGTCTTTTTCAGGAGGCAACTGGACTTCCTTGTTTTTTCTTTTTAAGATGTTTCGCTTCTCATCCAAAAAGCTAGCTGTGACAGGATACTGGGGTATGGAAGGATGTGTCTTAAAAGTTACCAAGATTGAGAAATCCTGTTCCAGAGGTTAATGAAACTAGGACTCGCAGCATTCTTAGGAATTGGGGCCAATGTTGACAGATGCTGAAAGTGAATATTCAACACCTGGAACAGCATAAATTACTATGCCAGTCTGGAACAGATAATTGATATCAAATTGAAATGATATCTATGTAACTATAACTAAAATACTGTAGTATGGGACAAATAAGGGAAGATGGAAGATGACATTTCTGAGGTAAAACTACATTTAACAAGAAATATAGACTAAAGCAAAAGCTAAATAAACAAGCAAACTGAGAAAAGGATTTTTGGAAAATTGACAGGAAAAGGTTGGATGGAAAAGAAGGAAACTACCCTAGGAAGACATGAGAAAGATAACACATTCCCAAACTGTATTGTAATCCTATTTTAAATACTTTGCGGGAGAGAAGTAAGAACAAGCAGGCATCGTCATGACATCTCTTATAAAATAATTCCCTGCAGTTAGAACTAGAGCTGTCACGCATAATATGTAATTTCTTTTATCTTTCCTTATTTCAGTACTTCCCTTACATAGAAAACCTGAGGGGAATTTTTGTGTTTTTCTAGACGTTTCATCATCCTCTACTTTTCCAAATTGCCTGAAAATTATGACAAGACCTGAATGTGCTTACAGCAGTTCAGAGTACTATTTTATTGCTAGATAAGAATTTTAAATCTATTCAGAACAGCTCAGTCTGACATACCAAAAATGTGAATACAAAAATAATGGATTCTAGCCAATTCAGATGTTAACATGGCAGTGTTGATGTGTACTTTTGAGAATATACAGAATAGAATATATGTGAAAGCATAGTTATGTTTTTCAAAGTTGTAAAATGGGAACCATGATTGTTTTGGGAGATTTGAAACTTGCAATGTATGCAGTGTATCCTTATGGAATTAAAAAGAGCTGGGTTCATTGGGTTGAAATCAGAGGCATTAGTAGAATAATTTCCGTTTTGATCCAGTTATTACTAGGTGAAAAAGTTCTTGGCTAGATCTTGACTAGAAAATTGAGATAACACATTTTATTCCTTTCCTGAACGTTTTGAAATAAAATTACATTATTACTATTTTTCCCTAAGATCAAAGAAATTATGCGCAACTGTTTTTCATTTGATGATATTCAAGTGGCTTATATTAGGGTAATGCTAACAGTAACAAAGATAAGGCCAGCAAGTTTAAAATAAAGGATCATTAGAGTGGCTAGAAAAATAAATAGAAAGTTGGGTGAATTTTTTTTTTAATTTTGACAAAGCATTCCAGTATGAGAACTTCTCTAATCTCCAGATGAGGATTGTTCCATAATGTTTCAACACTATTACAAAAAAATATCGCCTCCTTACTTACTGCTATACATAAACTGAAATATATTCAGCAGAGTATTATATCCTAATAGCAACACTACCTATATAAAAGTAGGCAGTGAAATATGCAGTTGAGCTTTTCTAAAATTTGGATCAAATTTTAGAAAAGCTTGGAATGTTCAGTGTTGGGAAAGTGAACAGTTTGGAGTATCCACTAAATTTTCTTGAGATTAAATCTCTGAATCAAATCTTCACACAACACTATATTGTTCCTTAAAATGAAAGTGTTTCATTGTATTCTTGAAATTACTATTGGACAGCTTATGAGATATTTTAAATGTGGGGAATTTAAAAAGTATTTTTTAAAAATCCAATTTCTCTTTAAGGAGCAGGTCTGAATATCTTTAATAAACAATATTTTTGTTTTTAAATTATGTAAATGTATCTTCAGATAAGTCTGAAGTTAATTCATTAGGATTTGTCATGCAAAAAGTTACCTTGGACAATTAATGATTCTATTTACAACATACAATACATTAATTACCTTGTACATTAAATAACTCTAGAGAAAAATATGATTTTTTTCTGCATAGATTTATCTCTACTCTCTAAAACATTGAATGTTACTATAATCTTTCTGTTCAAAGAACATACATTACTATGTTTTAATGCATTTATAATAAGAATTGGATGCACTACTTTGATTATTGCAACTTATTCACAGAAGGACTGCTGCTCTCTAAATATTGTCTAGATGGCACTGTACATCTATTTGACCTGTATTTATGGATAAATGCCTTTGCTGTGCAGGATACATGCCTTGTGAGTTTATTGTGCAAAAAAAGTTATTTGTGGATGTAAAAATGATACATTACTTTCCAGGAGATATGGAACCACAAGCAAAACATAGTTTAATATTGCATTTCTCTAAAATAAAACATACCAGTTTTTTAATATGACTAAACTGAAGAACAAATAATAATTTTAACATTCTGTGTTAAAAGCTAACAATCATTATAGTTTATGTGTTTTCATTTGATAAAAGTGTTACAGATTTGTTACTTGGAAAGTATAAAAACCAATTCAGTGAAATAACTGATTCTGGTAGTGGACCAACATTGAACAATATGTTCAAATATATACATTTTACTCTGAATTTGGAATTGACCATATTATGTCTACATATAGCCGGATAAGAATTCAATTTTTAAGAATATTCTTTTTAATAATTTTCTATATAGGAGCAAAGCTATTTGTGAAAATATGAATTCAGCTTAGGTCCACTTTAGTTGTGTCTATATAAGTGGGAACCGAGAGAGCCGAGGTGGCGCAGTGGTTAGAGTGCAGCACTGCAGGCTACTTCAGCTGACTGCTAGCTGCAGTTCGGCGGTTCAAATCTCACCGGCTCAAGGTTGACTCAGCCTTCCATCCTTCCGAGGTGGGTAAAATGAGGACCCAGATTGTTTGGGGCAATATGCTGACTCTGTGAACCGCTTAGAGAGGGCTGTAAAGCACTATGAAGCGGTATATAAGTCTAAGTGCTATTGCTATTGCTATTGCTAACTGTTAATGAAAACTTCCATATGGATTGAAGGTACTGTGGATAGATTGTTTCTTTAGGTTGTCTTGTGTATAATATGATTGATTATTTAATTATAGATCAGAAGTTTAAAGCCCAAATTCCTCCCCATGATTTTATTTGTTCATGAGGTAAAATCTTTGGTTTGGAGTACAACCAACACCTTAAAAGTTATCACCCTGCAACTCATAAGTCAAGAGAATATGGAGTAGTGATCACCATATATATATTTAAAATAGGGACAGAAATAGATTGAAATTTTGAACTCAGTCTCAAACTTTAATCAATAATTTATTCACTTTAAATCAAGAAAAGAAAAAAAGCCTTTCATAGTTACTGAGTGACTAAATAAAGCACAATATTATTTTGATTGCTATAGAATTTACATGATGGTTTTATTCTGGTCTGCCTATTTATTTATCCATCTTTTTAAAGATGGATGTAAATGAAAATTTATGTCATTGCATTCTTTTTTAATTGAAAATCTACTCCATTATTTTCTTGTTTATAGAAACATGTTTTCTCTGTGTTAGGCCACATAAAGAGATTTTAAAAATAGTGAAAGTATTTCTACAATCCAAAAGATTGGACTAACCTGGTTCTTCTTGAATATGTGACAGTTAGGGAGATAGTTTAGAGGAAGAAAAGAGCAAAGGATCCATTTTGATTGGGTTTGTCCTTCATAATTAAAAAAATGCCACATTTTCTGTTTATACCTGTTTTTTTCTAACAGAAACTTTGGTCATACTATCCTTAAAGTGCAGGGCCCCCCCCTTAACATTAACGTTTCTCTGAGACCAATAATATGGAAGTTTCTCAAATATAACTTTTAAAATAATATTTGCAACAAAGTATGTTGACAACTCATACAGAACATCTAACCTTCTGTTTGCCATAAATCAAATGTTTTACAGTTCTGCTAGATAGTATTTAATATTATTTGTGGTAGTTTTTCCATTACAGTATTTCATTTTCTATCTTGTGGTATGGCATCAATTCCCAAATAGCTTCTGTTTTGCAAAAGATTTCACCTCCAACATAATGAACATTATCTGTTTTTAAAAAAGATACTGTCTTTTGGCTAGCAAAGAAGATGAACGAGATGTGGAAGGATTGCAAAGTGGAATTTTTAGATAGGCACAAATCACAATTGCTAAAGTAGTTATGAAAATGTTTCCCCTAATATAGAATCCAGTGGTCGGCAAATGATTTAAGAGAAAAATAATGTACTTTTTTGTTGTTAATGTTTTATGGCCAACTTATAAGTATGCCCTTTCCTATGCTATTATTGGAAAGATGTCTGGATTTGGTGATTTCCTAATATGTATCAGTGATTGTTTGATTTTATTAGTATAGTTATAGCTTCTAACAACTCCAAGAATTTGCTATATAATGTGAAAGCTTTAATTAGTTTTCAAAATTAATTTGAAGTTTTTATTTGCTGTATTAGGGCAATGAAGTATATTTGTGTTACAGTTTATCTCTTGATTAATGCCTGTGATTTATGGCAAGAGAAGTTTCTTGTAATAGGAAAATTTTCAGTCAGCCAATGTCAAAATGATATTTATTCATGCATATAACCATTCTAAGTTTTTCAAATTAAATGACCCAGTACTAGTATCCACTCATACAAAATCAATTTGAGGAAGATTTGTTTTTTCATCTGTGCTAGGAGTTCTATGACTAAATGTTAACACTCTAGGTTGAGTTTTGCTATAATGTACTATATTTAGAATAATTTTGAGTATAGTTTTTACATGCTCAGTTTAAGCCTAATAGATCATTTGTTGTTGAGAACTGTATGCCAGTAATTAGTGATACCCAAAAGACCAAGCAAACTGACACAAAAAAGCCTTTATTAAACAAAAAGAATTCACCTCAAGTTTGTAGAAAGAAATTTCCATAGGTAGAATTGCTTCGGAAAGAATGTCCTATGCTTTGTGTCCAGCAATATGGGTAGTGGAATGCTGAACAAGGAGTCTACAAAGCAGATTTTAAATTGCAGAATAATATAAATTGGAAGACATGATTTTTCAAAAATGAAACTAGTTAAAGTTCTATAGGAAATAAGTTGTCTCTGGAAGCCTGCTGGCAGCCAGGGCAATTGATAACATTGTCTTTGGGTCAGGGAACAATTTGCTAAATACTTTGAGGAGTTTTGAACTGAATACACACTGAATAGTTTCATAAAAGGACAAAAGTACCATCTTATGAGGTTATCTGGGACTCTCAGATCTGTGACACTGAGGAAATTGACAGAGTTCTCCAGAATGAACTCAATTTTAAATAGACCTTTTCCTTTCTTGAATAATAAGGGTGGCCAGAAAGACACTGGCATGGGTATTGGAAATGGTAATGATGCCTGTCTTGAAGGACTCAGCAGTGTACACCCTCCTTAAGCCATCTCTGGACATAGCCTTGTCTACTCCCCAACCTCATTTCATGGAAAGATTATTGAGAAGGCGGTTAAACATGTTGATGAATAAAACAGATGCAACTGGACTTCATAACAGGGCGTAGACCACATTGATTACTCTTCTGGATGACCTATGATGGGACATGGAGGGAGGTAGCTACCACTTCTCATCCTATGAGATCTCTTGGTGGCATTTAGTATCATTTTGGAGTGTCTGAAAAGGTTGCCAGTTGGAGGCACTGTGCTTTATGGAAGACCACTCCATTTAGTTTTGCTTCAGGAGGAGAGGTCAAACCCTCAAGTGTCAGGGTTCAGTCTTCTCTTCCTCCTCCCAATTTATTTAACTACATGAAACTCCTGGGGCCACCCATCAGTTGTTTGATAGCGTCAGTAAGCAATACGAAAAGAAGAGCTGTGGTTCTGAGTTCCAGAATTTCTGAGCTGCCACTTGATGCAAAGGTGCCAGATGATTTTTAAAATCCCAATAGCCAAGCATAGCCGGAATACTTTAGACACAGCACTAACTTCCAGACACGGCATTAAACTTTGCCTTCTCTTTTTTGGGTAAGTGGAAATTATGGTATTTAAAATTGTGCCAGCAAGGAAAAAATACAAGCAAGCCATTATGAATTATGAGTGCCATGATGTCTGCTTACTATAATTTTGAGATAATTCAAGGATCATTCTGTGTCTTCTAGTCACACATCTTTGCTTCTTTCTTCTTTAATATTAAAGAAGAATAAAAGCAGTAACAGATAGGATACAATTAAATTTTAGAAGGCTGCAAATTGCTTTAGAAAGCCAAGTTGCTAAAATAAGAATTTTGGAAGCGATTGTTTTGTCATATATGATATTTACCTTCTTATATTATGGGATTTTTATTGGGAGAATATAATTCTAAAAAAAACAACAGTTATCATATGTATATGGCCGCCCATCTTGCAATGTGAGTTTGGGTGGCAAACAAACAACTAGACAAAATTTAAAAACATTCAAAACTACAAAAAGTGAAGATTATAATAAAAGACTAAGAGCATCAGATGATCAGCTATGGAATTACTAATCAAATTACTATTTCTTTGTGATGCCCAGGCTTCTTGACACAACCAAGTTTTAAGGGATTTCCACAAGGTTGGCAGAGATGGAACCCATCTCATCTCAGTATGAATGCCACAACAGATGTACAATAACTCTTTCACAAATGGGACCCACAACATACTTCTGCCGGAGTTGATGGTACAAGCAGATACAATTGGGAAATAACTCCCTCAAATAACTTGGCCTCCTGCCATGAATGACTTTAACCCTAACCCTAACCTAACCAGCACTTTGAATTGCATCCAGAACAATCTGGTAATCAATGCAGCTTACAAAGCGAAGGTGTAATATGTGCCATTCTAGGGACACACATAAACTGCGCCGCTGCATTGTGCACCAGCTGAAGCTTCTGGATACTTTTCAAGAGTAAACCCATATGGAGTGTTTTATAGTAGTCCAATCGGGAAGTGACCGAAAAATGAGTGAGTGTGAGCAGTGCCTTCTGATCTAGGAACAGGTACAACTGATGTCCAACACAAAACTGTGAAAGGCCCTCCTAGCCACGTCTGCCATCTGCTCTTCAAGCAGGAGTCATGAGTCCAGGAGGACCCCACCAGATCTGTGTAATCCACTTTGTATTTATAGCCATACAGTATATATACAACAAAGAGAATGACTTAAACTTTGGTTCATATTTTGCTCTTATAGATCCTACTGGTAGAATACCTCTTTAGAGGTATTCCTGTTTACTCAAAATGAATTCTGCAACCTAGAATTCTAAGGGAGTAGCAAGCACAAATCTATTTCAGCAAGCACAAATCTATTTCAGATTGCAGATCATATTTCAAGTGCACATATATTCTGTTTTGAAGAAAGTTTTGGAACAGCACTTAAATTAGGCGTTCTTGACCTGTGTTCCATGGACCCATGAGCTCTGTAGTTAGATTTATGGGATCTGTGAACTTAGGGGGGAAATTACAGTTTTATTTTCACTAACCTCTAACAGAAGTGTAGCTTTTCAGTCAATAATGTCCAAAGTAATTTATGGCCTGTAGACCAAAAATGTTTGCTAAGCTAATAAATCTATCTAAAATTACTGTACCCTTAAAAACCTTACTGTCTTATTATTGATTTAATGGCTACATAAAGAAGCATCCATTTGGATTACTGTATTTGTTATTTTTTTTAATGTCATGATAACTCTTTTTGAGCATATCTGCTCAAATAATAATAAAGTGTATATATTCTATTTTATATATTCTAACACAGTTTTTCCTGAAAAAAGAGATTGATAGGTTTCAGCAGACTCTGAAAGGGATCCATGGCATAAAAAGTTTAAAAAGCACAGATCTAAATGGATAGCAGTCATTGAATGCTGCCTCTAATAAAATCCAGCAAATTTTACAAGATTTGAGCAATAGTTATACGAATATTGGCAAGTAATTTTTCAAAAACACTATTAAGCACATTTCATTTAATCATTTTTAGGCCCACTTAAAGACAAGCACTTTCTCTTCTACTTCCAAGATAAAACAGTAGATAAAAAATTAGGATAATCTTCAAAGACAGTTCTATGAAATGTATATTAAAATTGCAGGTGGTCAAACGGGTAATCTAAGTTTGTCTTAGGTTTTAGTTATTTTTGTTTCTTTTTATAATAATGGGAATGCAAGCTTAGGATACTGGAAAGAAGATAGCAAAGAAACTGGTTATTGTTGATGTTTTGATGTTTGTCTGGTTTAATCAAATTAAGGATGCATTTGAAGGTAAACCTACTTTTATACATTCCATGATTTAAGTTTACTTGACTACATTTTGCCTGGTTAAGACTACAGTAATTCAGCCCTACATCCTGTAATCATTCTGCAACAAAGAAGGAGCAAAACACAAGTTGGTGAGTCATTTTGAAGTTTCCAATGATCAGACAGAAATCTGATTGATTCCATGGCCTTCAGCAAACAATGTTTCATTCAGAAAAAGAAGGCATAATTTTAAATCAGGGACTTTGGAGGTAACCTCTGAAATTATATAGAACTTGACCTAATCAAATAGCTGTTTCATTGTCCTACAATCTATTGATTTACCTTTTATGTCTACAACTTTGATGTTCCTCAAGAATGTGATTGGTTTATGTCAAAAGTTAGTCCATTTGGTTCATTTTCAGTGTATAGATTGTAATTATTTTCATTCTTTTTTCCTTCCACAAACCATGCAAAATCTTATAGGTTGTCAATTTGGTTATAGTTAGCAAAGTGGCACTTAATCCAGACACTGGATATGACTAACAGGAGAAACTAAGTCACAATGCTTATAATGTAATAATATTGTTAATTTTTGTAATATTACCTGTATATCTGGAAGCAGAAAAATAAAAAGAATGCTACAATAAAATAATGCTGCAATCCAAAGTCTGTAGTATTTACTACAGAGAATATGTAATATAAAAGAATTCTGTTTAATTTCCCCAGGCTACTAATCTAACATGAGTTTAAAGTTATTTTCCAGTATAATGCTATGTTTTTTCCCCTTTAATCGTGACCAATTCTTGGATACTGCCTGGACACGTCCCTGCCATTTTCTTGGCAAGATTTCATAAATGGTTTGCCCCAGCTTCCTTCCTAGGGCTGAGAGTGAGTGCTTAGAGTGATTTTTAAAAAATAAAGTTGGAGCATGTGAAATTAAGAAGTGATGTGGGTAAAATTCTTCTGGGGGCAACAAGATGGCTATTTTCTCTTTGCAATTTAATTTGCTCCAGTGGGCATGTATACAGATTGACCACCAAGCCAGAATCAAACAAGAAACAAGCAATTTATTCTGTTTTGAATCGAGTCAAAGGTAAATATGGGAAAGCATAGGGAAAATGGTAAAAATATGGCATAAGATGATACATTGCATTTTAAAATAAATTAAAATACTGCAACATGTAACTATAACAAAGGTAGTGATAAAGGCGACAATAAGGCAATTAATGAAATATACCATTTATGAACTCTTTGAAAGATAATAGATGGCAAATGGAATTCAAGGGAGACAGCTGACTGAAGCCTTCCAAATTCACAGCTATTAAGAGAAATGCATTATTTATTTCTCTAATGGAGCGATCAAGATTCCAAAGTTCCAAATAGGTTTAAATATTGCTGTTCAGCTGCATTTAAAATTAAAAACAGTCCAGGAAGGTTAAGAAAAATGAGAAAATGCATAGCGAATAACAAGGCTTCTTTGTTTCTTTGTTTTTTAAAACAAGAAGAGCATTTTTTTTGATAAATGTACGGTAAAGCTATTTTCATAGTTGTAGGACTAAACTCAGCCAAGCAACTTATTGTGATCATTAGCTAGAAATATGAAAGGGAGAATTCAAAATGGAGTAACATTTTTTTCACTAAAGACAGTAAATGAGAGTAACAAGAAAGCCATTGATATATAAGATCTAATTGCTTGTGCTCCCCCATTGGAAGAAAGCAAAAGAAATGCAGCTAGAAGCAACAACGGAAACAATTAAAAGCAAATTTAAAATAAAACAAAAACTATGTGCTTCTAGAAACACATTGGAATTGTCTATGTTTCCATTGGTTGTTTCTTATTAAAATTCCAAATCCTATTGGGTAGAATAAGAATAGAATAGAATTGAATTGAATGGAATTGAATTCTTTATTGGCCAAGTGTGATTGGACACACAAGGAATTTGTCTTGGTGCATATGCTCCCAGTGTACATAAAATAAAAGATACATTCGTCAGGAATCATAAGGTACAACACTTAATGATAGTCATAGGGTATAAATAAGCAATCAAATCACATTAGGAAACAGTCAATATAAATCGTAAGGATAGAAACAACAAAGTTACAGTCATGCAGTCATAAGTGGGTGGAGATGGGTGATAGGAACAATGAGAAGATTTATAGTAGTACAGACTTAGGAAATAGTTTGACAGAAATAAGAGAATTATTTGTTTAGCAGAGTGATAAAAAAAAAAAAAAAACTGTTCTTCTGTCTAGTTGTTCTGGTGTGCAGTGCTCAATAGCATCGTTTTGAGGGTAGGATAGAGATGTGAAGGGCTGGAAAAAAACCGGAAAAAATTGGAAAAAAACCGGGTTTTTTCCATTTTTTTCCTGAAGGCTTTTTTGTTTAATAAAAAAA
>QLTV01001692.1:428221-438931 GCA_003457575.1 Thermophis baileyi | reverse complement strand
GATCTGTTTGGTCGGTATGTACTCATTCAGTTCCTTGATGGTGGGCTTCTTTGGCACTGGGATGATAGTAGAGCGTTAGAAGCAAGAAGGAACATAGCACATCTCTAGTGATTTATTGAGGATTCGGGTGAAGATGGGGGCCAATTGGTCCGCACAGACTTTTAAGCAAGGAGTTATCTTGTCTGGGCCTGGAGCTTTTCCTGGCTTTTGTCTGTGAAATAGATCTTGCACTTCCTTTTCTGTGCTCACCAGGGGTTGTGAACCCAATGGGATGGGGTCAGTTGTAGGAGGCTTGGCTGTTGTTGGTGTGTCTGAGATGGGTTCAGTTGTAGGGGGCTTGGCTGTTGTTGGTGTGTCTGAGATGGGGGTTGTGGAGATAGGTGGCTGTAGTTTCCTTTCAAACCTGCAGTAAAATGCGTTCAGGTCATCTGCCGGTTGTTGATTTCCTTCAGCCTGGGAAGGAGGTTTGCCGTAACCGGTGATATTTTTAAGAGTTTTCCACATGTTTGCTGGTTCATTTGTTGAGAACTGATTCTTTAGCTTTTCAGAGTAGCTTCTTTTTGCTGCTTTGATCTCCCTTGTTAATACATTTCTGGCCTGATTGTACAGCATTTTATCACCTTTTCTGTAGGCTTCCATTTTGGAACGACGTAGCTGCTTAAGTTTAGCTGTGAACCAAGTTTTATTGTTACTGTATATTCGCAAGTTCCTGTGAAGACACATACAGTAGGTCTTCACAGAAGCTGACATATGAAATGAAGGGAGCCCCTTGGTGTTCTCTGAGCTTGGTTGTTTTCTTCATTTATTTTCATTACCCAAACTAGGTAACATTGTCAGTGCTAGTCAATATTTGTGTCAAAAGACCTTGGTTTGTCCTTTTAATTTAAAAGCTTCATATATACACCTTCCCTAGAACAGCCTAAAAAGTGAATTTGGTAGCCATAGGACACTGATTGAAGGGAGGCAGGGAGGGAGGAGAAAACCAAAAATGAAACTAGAATGGAAATAAGTGTTGTAGGAGAGGTAAGCAGGACGTGTCTAAACTGCAACATATTGCTGCAGCATTTATTTTCATAGTTACCCTACATTTTTTTTAAGAACAGAGAAATAACAATAATTAGGGAACTTAAAACAAATGTTTGTTTTGTCTTAAAAGAAACCGTCTCTTTCCTCCTCTCTTTCCAATGAAGCTGAATATTTGAACAGAGTCATGCATATTTCAAGTGCAGCAAATAAAACAGAAGGTGGCTTTGGTGACATGATCTAATATTTTAGCTATGTGCTAGAGCGCTCCCTCTTTTTGGAGATGTATGTGTCAGACTCTATTTTATGTTATGTATTTATTTTTCCTCCCTATAATCGGGATTAAAACTGGACAGGGCACTCTTTGTCTGCAAAGGAAACTTGAGAGTGGAGCATCTCTTGAAAAGACAGGGCTTTTCAAGGCTTCATTTACTAAAACTGTTTGCAGCACACAGAGGAGTGGCCACTTCCTGCTTTCTCTTCTATGGGAAGACCTTGATTCCAATATGCAAATGGCAAGTTAATTGTGAGGGTTGTGAAGTGCAAGCGTGAGTTGCACGGTTAAACGTTAACCTTGCTACCACAACCAAACGTTTGCTTTTTATCTTAGCGTGCCAGGCATGCTCTCCTGGTCCCTTTGTTGTAAGATTGGGAGCAGCTAGCTGCTTCAGGTTTAGATGACCTTTGCTCTGATGGCTAGTATTTCATTTAATGGCTTTTGGGGGGAGGGGGGGGAAACACCAGACCTTTATTGAAGGTACTATGGAATGCTGTGATTGTGTTTGCCAATCTTCAGTCCCTGGTTTTCACAAGGGTTGTGCCCTTACCAGAAGGTTCAGTTCAGAATTTTCTTCACTGATGAGAAAGCAGACATGTTTGCCTTGGTCTAAAGGCAAGGTCGTGGAGAAAAATAAACTTTGCCTCCGCATCCCTTTAAATACATTTAATAGCAATAGCACTAGCAATAGCACTTAGACTTATATATCGCTTCACAGTGCTTTACAGCATTCTTTAATCAGTTTACAGAGTCAGCATATTGCCCCCAACAATCTGGGTCCTCATTTTACCCACCTCGGAAGGATGGAAGGCTGAGTCAACCTTGAGCCTGGTGAGATTTGAACTGCCAAATTGCAGGCAGCCGGCAGTCAGCAGAATTAGCTGCAGTACTGCATTCTAACCACTGCGCCAGAGGTGGGTTCCTACCGGTTCTAACCGGTTCTTTAGAACAGTTAGTAAACCGGTGATGTCATCACGGAACCGTTTCTTTCGGTGTGTTCTGTGGGCACCGCCATCTTGGATTTTGCTTCTGTGCATGCGCAGAAGTGAATTTTTGCTTCTGCGCATGCGCAGAAGCTATTTTTTGATTGCTGCAGGGGTGCGTGCGTGCAAGCGCGTACACGGCGCAACCCTGAGCAAACCGGCAGCAAATGGATCCAGAACCCACCCCTGCACTGCGCCACCACGCTCTTGATTAAGGAACATTAATGAAAAGATGAACGCTCTTCAATGGCAGGTTGGTGATGAATGCCACTGAATTTCAGCACCAAATTGTAGAGGAACTTGAGGGCTGTGAAATGCAAGTAGGGGACTTCATATCAGATGTGGGAGCTCTAGTGAGTTACCACTGGATATGGTAGCAGTAGCAAGCATGACTTGAAGGACATATTACCTTTTATCTGTTTGTAGTGCTTTCTTTGAATAATGTCACCTGCACATTTGCTTCATCTTTCACATCCATACTACTTTTTTTTTGTTATGTTTGAGTTTATTTAAACTTCAAAGAGGATCCATGTTTTATAATTATGTGGGGCAATTTTGTAGAGCAATAAATAGAGATTTGATCTATACATTATGCAAATATAATAGGGTACCTAGCAAGAGGGATGCCAATATTACTTTACCCCACCTTCTGCATCCTGTTGTGTTATGAAAGTATTTCATGTTCTCTGGATAAAATATTGGCTGCTGACAAACACTGGCATTAAGATCTGTAAGGTTGCTTCCAATATCAGAACAAATGATGTTGGGATTATGAAGGATGGAGTAAACAGACTGAACAACACTGCCAACTCAGATATGACCTGTCTGCTGTGTAGCTGGAACATAGCAAATTCAGGGACCCTGAAATGTTGATAATGGTTTACAATTCTGTTAATTGCTTACAGTGGAAAATAATGTTTTTTGGTTTCAGGTACCTTTTACCTAGAAGTATTGTGAATGTGAAGAAGTTCTAAACATGTCCCTTTTAATCTCATAACTATATAATAAACTATCTAGCATACTCATAATTCCCTTCATTATTTTCCTACATCTATAACCCATGTAAGCTATTTCACAATAGATGAGACTCTAAAAAAACCGAGGTTCTGAAAGAATTAATTTTAATTTACTTTTAGTTTCTCCTTGCTGCAATCAAGGTAATCCAGTACTTGAAAATATTACATTAGAGGCATTCTTTGTTCCTGAAGGAGGTCAGACAATAAACAACTCTGACCTTGCTCCAAATGATTGCCTTGCTCTAAACAGGAAGGAAAAGTGAGACACTGTGTTTATGTCTTGGCAATTGTTGTAGGCCTCTTGAAAGAACGGAGACACACCACAGATAGTAACAGGAAGATGATTGAATGGTTTAAATACTTAAGTATGGTAATGGAAGGATTTATAATAACCTCTATTTCTACGATGCATCTACTAGCTACTGACACATACCACGAAAACTAAAGAATGGGTGGCAGATAGTTAAAATTATGTCTCAGCTAAGAGGGAGACAAATTTATTTGCAGCAATGCATCTTTTTGTGGAATTTTAGAAAATGGGAAAGATAATGTTGATCTTGACAGCACTGCCCTCATCTTAACTGGCTTCCAGGCATTACCATGTACTGACTGACTACAGAAAGTCAGGCTAATATCAGGCTCCCTGAACCAGGGGTGGGTTCCAACTTACCTCGCTGCCGGTTCGCTCCCTCCTGCGCCGCGTGGGTGCACCTCGTGGGCGTGTGCATGTGCAGTAACAAAAAATCCGAAAAAATAAATAAAAAAAAGCCAAAAAAAAGATGGCGACCACATGCACAGTGCCGGAAGTTGGCTTCTGCGCATGCTTGGAAGGAAAAAAAATAAAAAAATAATTCAAAAAAATAATAATTTAAAAAAAATTCAAAAACATTTCAAAAAAAAGACGGC
Organism: Thermophis baileyi; assembly: GCA_003457575.1. Classification (NCBI taxonomy): domain Eukaryota; kingdom Metazoa; phylum Chordata; class Lepidosauria; order Squamata; family Dipsadidae; genus Thermophis; species Thermophis baileyi. The sequence goes on along the minus strand of QLTV01001692.1, from coordinate 434,726 downwards.
AGCCCCCACAGACTAGCACCAACGGATCCGGTTCGGTGATGTCATCGTGACATCACCAGCGTGCTGCTACCGGTTTGGGAGAACCGGTCCGAACCGGGAGGAACCCACCCCTGCCCTGAACCCTGTTTAAGATTTAAGGTATGCTCCCATCAACTGGATCTTCAAAGTGATTACAGGGAGAAAAACTGTATACCTATTAGTATAGGCAGGGGGCCTTGCCTTCTGCAGATATCATGGAATTGACATCAAGGGAGGGGGATTATCTGAAAATTGGAAGAAATTAGGAATATTTAGCTCTAGCTCTGGACAACAAATGCCTTGAGTCAGCAGTCACAATGGCTGAATAGCTTTTTACAGTATGTCAGTAATAACAGGAGGCAGATAATTTGAAACTATCTATTCTAGAATAGATCTAGAATATATTTTTCCTTGAGATAATTATTCTAAGATATTTAAAATAATTGGAAAAAAACAAGCTCATTTTTTTACACATTTCCATAGGTACAGTACATTAGAGCCAATGAGGAGCACACAAGGCTTGCCCCATTGAATAACCTGATTATTTATTTGTTGGTTTGTTTAATTCAATTTATGTTCAAGTTCAATTTACCAATTTTATTTTATTAATACATATTAATATAGAACTTCCACGATTTTCAGTAATATAGAACATATCACCAACATATAATAACTGTACATATTAAGAATACTTTAAGTTTATACCATTCCGTAACTATTCATTATCAAAGACTTAATGGGAATTGATTTCCAATTTTGGAGACATAAGAGCTTTAAGTAATTCTGATGGATATTATTTTGCATAGGTACTCAAAAGCTCCTTAAAGATATCTTCCAAATGTTTTAAATCTTTATTTTTCATATGCAAATAAAATGCTTTTAAAGAATCCCATATAACTAGGAGCTTTTGGATTTGTATGTGTGTGAAATAAGACTATGAAGAGTATACAGGTAGACCTCGACTTACAACAGTTCGTTTAGTGACCATTCAAAGTTACAATAGCACTGAAAAAAGTGACTTATGACTGTTTTTCACAGGTATGACTTTTCCAGCATCCCCCTGATCATGTGATCAAAATTCAGATGCTTGAAGTTGGAGTTGCCCAAAACGCTAAACTACAAATGAAATTCAGATGCTTGGCAACACACACACACACACACACACACACACACACACACACACACACACACACACACACACACACACACAAAAGGAAATTTATATTGCCACCTATTCGCACATGGCGACTCAATATTTATGACCATTGTTGTATCCCAAGATCATGTGATCCCCTTTTGCGACCTTCTGACAAGCAAAGTCAATGGGGAAGCCAGATTCACTTAACAACTGGGTTACTAACTTATCAATTGCAGTGATTCATTTAACAACTGAGGCAAGAAATGTTGTAAAAGGGGGCAAAATTCACTTAACAAAATGTTTCACTTGACAACATAAATTTCAGGCTCAAATGTGCTTGTGAGCTGAGGAATACCTGTACATACCCCCCAAATCTTGTTTAATCTCTTATAAAATTGGATCATTTAATAATGATAGCACAATCTTCAGAAAGACATGACTTGTTTTTAATCATCATAGTGATTATTAACAGGTTTAATAACAATATTAAAATATTTTGTTCACTTGTTCCACTATTGAGTTTGAAGATTTGGTAACCATAATTATGATACAGCAGATTATGTAGTTCCATGAATATATTATTTAACATTTTCCAGATTAAATATGAATTTCTTGCAGAAAAATACAAGTTTCTTGTAAAAGAACAACCAAAACGCAAACAAAATTCAGTTTTTAAATTATTCAATTTAGTAAGCATCCATATCCTCCTGGAAGGACATCTAAAGCCTTTTAGATTCCAGGAAACACTAAAGATGACATAAGTGAAACACACTGCATATAAAAAATCCCAATCCCCATATGTTCATGTCTTAAAAGAAAAAAAATTTAAGTGAGGCAATTTTTAAAGAATCAAAAAGAAAAAATGGAAAAGTCACAAATAGAAAAAACATTGAAGAGAAACTTTAAAATAATGAAAGACTTTATACAACAAAAGAAAAAAATTCAAAGCAAAACCTAAAAGAGAATCTTCAAATCATAACAGAATTAATTCTCTAGGGATTTCTAGAAAATAATGTGTTGGAAATGCAGCTTAGGAACTCATCGCTTCTCAGAAACAGTATTGTACAGCTTTAGTTACTATAAGAAAGACCATTCTGTTTGTTGCAAGTTGTGTTTCTGTTTTGGGACAAACACAGGAATACTCTATGCAACTAATGGTCTTTGGGGCAGCAATATCTTTTTTTTTGTGGTGGGGTCTGTAATACATTTAAGTATTGTTCACTAGGAGTATCTTGTTTGTCTGTAGTGTTTCTTTGTGCCAGCATGCTTATTGACTGTGTAGCTCATTTTTAATATGCATACTAAAATAAGGAACATATTATAAGTCAAAAATTGTGTGAAAAAAAATAACAATCCAACTACAAATAGCCTCAAAGGCATTGCTTGACTCGTATAGAAACTATGAAGTGTACCCACTCCTTTATTGAAATGCACTCTTCATTAGCTCCTGAGATTTGAGTGTGTACCTCTGGTTGTAAACCATCCTATTGCTTAACTATATTCTCAGTTAATCTGTATAGAGGTTGTTAGATAGTGGTAGCTTCTTATACTGATTGCTTTCTGTATTTCATCAATCATATTAGGACAGCTTGACTTTGCACAGCTTTGGATTTCATGCCCTTCTTGTTTGCCATGGACTCCTAATGTGATTTAGATGGGGTGAATTAATGTGAATGATTGTGATAAATGATCATCTGGACCATTATCTGGACCAGCACGACCAAGAAACAAGGAAATAATTTTGCTTTTGTTTTTGCTAATTAGGATGGAACTTATCTGTACATTTGGGGTGTATAATTACCTTGCAGGAGTGGTGAATCTGTTAAATTAGTTTGCTTTGAAATGCTGATGAATCCTGAAGGATAACATTGGCTTTTTCCCTTCCTTAAAATTATGAGCAATGTTGGTGCTCTGGTTGATCTGGTGGCTGACATAGCCGTCCTAAGGATCCTCTGTTGGTTTGAATTTTATTTTCAAATATAAGATGATGAAGTGCCTCAGTGATAATTGAGGAAAACCTACTCAAAAACTAATAAAATGTGCAATCCATAAGTATGCCATGATGGTTCAATGGATGGATGGATGGATGGATGGATGGATGGATGGACGATAGATGTCATTTATCGAAATTAGAGCTCATATTAAAGCTGAATGCATGGCAATAAGACTCACAAACAAATATTTCAACTTTAACTGTACAATCCAAATCGCTTATTTTGACCTACAAGATCCTATTATATTTTGAGGTTAGAATGTCTAAAGGTCCACTTCCTTCCATTTGAATTTACTCTACAATTTAAAGTTATGATTTAAAGCCATGTTTCATGTCCCATTAGATAAAACAGCTATGTTGGTAGTTACAAGAAAGAGGACCTTTGGGCCAGATTCTCTACCCGAAGGAGGTGAGAGGACCCCCCTCCTCGCTTTCCTAGATACATGAAATCTTATATGTTTAAAAAGTCCAAAGAACCCCAAGGTGAGAGGGAAGAATTAGAATTTTATGTAACTCTCTGTTCTAGCTACCAGTCATCTGGATTTTTTCAACCCAGATAAAGTAATCCAACCATGGATTTCACTCACTAAAATTGCATATATAATCTAATTTGTTACAATCTTATAACCTTAGAGATAAAAACATTCAAAAACTTGGTATAGTTTCCAAATCACTTTTTCATTTTCTTTTGGTTATTCATTGTTCATTGAGTTCTTACTTATTTTAACTGTCCAAACTAGAATGATAGCCGGGTTAGCTGTTTGCTTTTGTTGATATTTATAGAAATAAATATTTTCTACTATGTTCTCTTTATAAGAGGTGGCTGACACAGCAACAATTGCAAAAAAAAAAAAAAGGTTACACAACCATGACCTGGATGACTGAGAATCTCCATAGACACAAGGGTTACACAGGTTATTTTTGTATGGAAAATAATTATTAATTATTGCATAAGGGTATGCATGGCACATTAGTTAATTCAAATCATCTGCGAACACAGACATTCTAATGAGGAATTACTGATAGTTCTCCCAGTTCTACAATTAGTATTTTTCTTTCAACAAAGCTTTGCAGGCAGTCAAATAGAAATGTCTAATTACCCTGCTTAGAATTCAACAGACATTCACATCCAACATTTATACTAATGAGCACATTCCCAACATTTATCTATGATGCTGTTTGTTCCAATTAAAGGTTAAAGATCCTGCAAAGTACTATTAACAAAAGATAAAGATGAAGCTGATGAAAACTTGTACCAAGTTAGAATAAGAATAATGCTGGGTTAATATACTGTATATCATAAGAATAATGCTGGGTTATTATACTGTATATCTCATGATCATGATTCCCGCCCCCCTTTATTATTTGGTTTTGCTGTATGAAGAAGAGAATCAACATGAGCCCTGGATGGATGGCAGAGATGGGAGAAGGATGGTCAGAAAGGAAGCAGGTGGGGAAGAACACAACTAGAAATGTATCCAGATGAGGGGGCTGACATATTTTTACCTTTCTGCTAGTTGTGGCCGATAAATTGATCAGTATAAAGTGGGATTGTCCCTGACAGTTTGTGACAGTTTGAGGTCACCTAAAGATTTCATTATTCAGCATGTTTAGAAACTACTAGTGCTAAGATTGTATGCACCATTGTATTACTTTGCAAGAAACTCAGTTATATGATGGACCAGTTATATACTAATGCACACTTCTGTTTTATGTACACACTTTATTGATTCCTAAGAATAGAATAACAGAGTTGGAATTGGAAGGGACCTTGGAGGTCTTCTAGTCCAATCCCCTGCTTAGGCAGGAAACCCTACACCACTTCAGACAAATGGTTATCCAACATCTTCTTAAAAACTTCCAGTGTTGGAGCATTTACAACTTCTGGAGGCAAGTTGTTCCACTGATTAATTGTTCTGTCAGGAAATTTCTCCTTAGTTCTAAGTTGCTTCTCTCCTTGATTAGTTTCCACCCATTGCTTCTCGTTCTACCCTCAAGTGCTTTGGAGAATAGTTTGACTCCCTCTTCTTTGTGGCAGCCCCTGAGATATCGGAACATTGCTAACATGTCACCCCTAGTCCTTCTTTTCGTAAGGCTAGACATATCCAATTCCAGTAACCATTCTTTATTCTTATACGGTATGTTTTATCCTCGAGTCCCCTAATCATCTTTGTTGCTCTTCTCTGCACTCTTTCTAGAGTCTCAACATCTTTTTTACATCGTGGCGACCAAAATTGGATGCAGTATTCCAAGTGTGGCCTTACCAAGGCATTATAAAGTGGTATTAACACTTCACGTGATCTTGATTCTATCCCTCTGTTTATGCAGCCTAGAACTGTGTTGGCTTTTTTGGCAGCTGCAGCACACTGCTGGCTCATATTTAAGTGATTGTCCACTCCAAGATCCTTCTCACAGTTACTACTATTGAGCCATGTACAGAAGCTTGAAGAATGGAGTCTCGAGGATCAGGAATCTGAGATGGCAATCTAAAGTCCAATTTCTACCACTTCTGGAAGTCAGCAACTAAAACTAAGGAGAAATCTCCTAAGAGTGAGAACAATTGACCAGTGGAACAGCTTGCCTTCGGAAGTTGTGGGTGCACCATCACTGGAGGTTTTTAAGAAAAGACTGGACAGCCACTTGTCTGAAATGGTATAGGTCTCCTGCTTGAGCAGGCGGTTGGACTAGCAGACCTCCAAGGGTCTTTCCAATTCTGATATTCTATTATCTTATCAAATGCCTTACTGAAATCCAAGTAAATTATATCGACAGCATTCCTCTGGTCTATTAGTTTTGTCACTTTGTCAAAGAATGCAATAAGATTAGTCTGGCATGATCTGGGTTTGACAAACCCATGTTGGCTTTTGAGTATTACTTTGTTTGCTTCTAGGTGTTCGCTGATTCGTTGCTTGATTATTTTTTCCAGAATCTTCCCTGGTATTGAGATCAGGCTGATGGGACTGTAGTTTCCTGGATCTATTTTTTTTCCTAGTCAAATCTGTTAATGAAATCTGTTTACCCACAGAGCACTCTTGCATTTGTGACATCACAGGGAGCTTGTTCTTTCCCACTGAAATTATATGAAAAGGTAGAATCAAATAAGGAAAATCAGTTGCTTTGACTATTCCAGTGAGCATAATAAAGACTGTCTTTTTGTTTTCTACCTGTGACAGTAGCAATGTGCCTGCAAAAACATTTAAAATTGTTACTGGGTGGGGTGATTTCCAAAAAATAAGGAATTTCCCAAAAACTTACCATTGTTTGAGAGATCTTTCTTTCTCTCTCTCTCTCTCTCTCCCCCCCCTCCCTCCCCCTCCAAGAGCAGATAGGGGGGGGGGGGAAAAGACTTCCTTATT
>QLTV01001692.1:406600-417791 GCA_003457575.1 Thermophis baileyi | reverse complement strand
TTATTATTATTATTATTATTATTATTATTATTATTATTATTATTATTATTATTATTATTATTATTATTATTATTATTTTCAATTTGTATAGCTGCTCATCACACCTATGTGATTCTGGGTGGCTCACATAATTAAAAACAACGAAATAGCACAGCCAATAAACAAAATCCAAAAATCAGTAAAAGTAGGTTAAGATGACCAAAAAACATACACATGGTCAATATGAACCCACAGGATCTTCAGGGCCAAAACTCTTAGCACTCAAATCTCAGCTGCAAATAATTACTTTTCTCTACATTGGTTCTGCTCTTCCTGTCTTTCAGGAGTGGCAACAAATTATAATAAAACACTGATAAATATCGGGCATGCTTGATAAATAGCATTTTAACTAGAGCAATGCTGACGAGGCAAGAGCTATTAACCTATACTTAAATTCCATGGATTGCTTAGATCAGCACCCACACAATTCTCCTTTAATCTTGCAGATGTTGGACAAAGGGAACAGTGACTTGTTAGTGCTGTCCAGATTTGAGAATGTTTTTTGTTGAGCCAGACAAGCACATCTGTGTCAGTCCATTGGCACCCAGACATCTGTTATACAGAGTGAACAAGTGCTTAAATTAATGCATTCCTTGGCTGACATCAAGTTGCAGCGCACTTCCCAAATTTTGCTTGCTGTTATCACCTCTCATTCCTTTTGATCAGAATTTTACCATATGCTTTCCCAGGCACAGTTGACAAAGTAAATCTCCTTATGGGTTTTTTTTTGGGGGGGGGGTTGCACTCTTTCTTACTGTTTTACCCCTTGTATAAGGGAACAATGATAGCATTCCAGCCAAAGATGCGGTCTTATCACATAATTTACACCATCTACATCTGCATTCTTCTGTTTTTCAACATTGTGATAGCATTAGTAACATCATTTTCATCCTGGTTTTTGAACATCAACATTTATGGTGTTCATTTAATTTTACTCTTGAATATTTTATTTTTCCTTTACAAATCTCTGAAATACTTTCAACATTCTCTCCCTTTAGTTTCATCTCAAATCACGCCATTAGTTTTTGTTTTGGGTTCTGTCCACCCTGCTAGAATCTCTTTGTTTCTTTTCACCTCCTTCCAAAATACTTTTTTGTTCCCAGCGAAATCACACTTTTAATCTTAACTGTAACTTGTATCTCTTTGATTACTTTGCTTTCTAAACATTTTGTGCAAAATCTCTCATCACATTTGTTTGGAGTTCTTTTTGAATGTTTTTGTGCATCCATAACCTCCTTCCCTTCATCATTCCACCAAGCATCTTTCCCCATGTCACTTGATAACATACAAATAATTCTTTACAAACAATTTTGTAATTGTTTGTAAAGAAATGTGGTTTCTTCCCCAAACCCCCAAAACTTTAACCTTAGACTGTCTACTGTCGACCTCACCCCATTCCTAAGAGGTCTGTAAGGGGCGTGCATAAGCGCACCAGCGTGCCTACCGTCCCTGTCCTACTGTCCTATTGTCGTCATCTATCTGTATTCACCTTGATTATGTTTATGTTTATACCTATACCTGCTATCTTGTACATGTTTGACAAACAAATAAATAAATTAAATAAAATAAATAAATTTCTGCATCGCCTTTCCTTATGTTCACTTTCCATTCATTCTATTTGGAGATTAACTTCTCTTCTAATATTTTTATACACAGAGTTTGTAGATTTATTGGAGTCATTCTCCATTCTTTATAGTTCTTTCACTAACTTTTTTTTCATGTTCATTGACTTGCCAGGTCAATCTGCAATAAAGCCTTCCTTATTGCTGATTTGACCACTGCAGAGAAGAAGGATTTGGCATGTATCATAAAGGCCTGGCTGGGGCCAGAGGGACAGGTTCCTCTCTCAGAAATGTGCCTGGCTGGGTATCGGGTGTGGCACCAGCCCAGGGGTGGGTTCTAAAATTTTTTACTACCGGCGGCAAGGAAGTGCCGGAAACTCGGCTTCTGCGCATGTGCAGAAGAAAAACCTGGGGAAAAAAATCCAAAATAAATAAATAAATAAAATTTAAAAATTAAAAAAAAAAACTATGGCGGCACCCACGGACTGGCACTGACTGAACCGGATCCGTGATGTCACTGTGACTTCACCAGCGGGTCGCTACCGGTTCGGGAGAACCGGTCCAAACCGGGAGGAACCCACCTCTGCACCAGCCTAGACTGCAGGACAAGGGATGTGGTATGGTCATTGTTATCCAGCAGTCTCTGACCACTATCAGGGGTGCACTTCCACAATTGCTCTGATGCGAGATCCTTTTTCTTAGAGTGATTTCCAGGGACCATTTGGGATTACTGCTATGGTATCATATAGTCTACCTACTACTACCTTAGCTCCAGGACTACAGGGTTGGCAGTGGAATTTCCCAGGATTATGATTCTGGGGGACTTCAACTTGCCTTCCCTAGAGGTGGGGTTGGAGGTAGCTTGGGAGATCATGGAAACCATGACTTCCATGGCCTGTCCCAGGTAATCCAAGGCCCGACTAGGAATAGTGGTCAAACACCTGATTTGGTGTTCTCGTTGGAGTGGTGCCTTTGTGATCTGGAATTGGTGAACCTATTTTTGGTATACTCTGGGAGTATCTTAACTCTCTTTCTCTGTGTCCTGTTCAGCTCTGGGCTGTGTTGTCTCTTGTTTCACCACTCTTCTTGGAATGTTCTCCCTCCCTCCTGGGAAGCTGCCACTTCACTGTAGTCCATTACACTCTCTCCTTTATTAACCGAGGAAAATTTAAAACATGTTTTATTTGACCAAACTTAGATCCTTTCCACTAAAAATTTAGCATGAGCTTCCTTCCCATTATTAGTCAGACAAATGGTGGTAAAAGTATCACTTTCTCCACAAAAACATGCAGTAGACTAGAGGATAGTTTATAACCATTCTACTGCAAGGACATAGAAGTGAAAATGGTTTTATGCAATGTTAAATGTCACAGTGTGATGGAGCTTCTTTTTAACTGGAGGTGTATTTTGTTTTGCAAGAGTAGCAACTGAGACAAAAACCTATACAGTAGACTTTTTAAACTATTTACAGAAAAGCGATTTATAAAAACACAATTCTAGTGTTCACCCGATGTCAGGTTTCCTCCCAATTCTCCCTATTTATTACCCCTTCCAGCTCTCTTTGTCCTCCCATTTCACTCTGACTTCCTCCCTGTTTCTGGCTTGTCTAGAGAGAGTGAAAAGAAAGAAATTGCCCGGATTTACTGTAGTCTAGTCAGCCCAACTTGACTTTCTCCTGAATCTGTTCAGCTGAAAGCTTCTCTGTTGGAGGAAGAACCTCCCTCAGGGTCTTTTCCCCAGTCTTTCCCCAGAGACCAGGGCTTTGCCAATGACCAATGATTCCCTACTTCCCATTTTGGATCTTTGTGAAGATGTTCTCTGCAGCCAGAAAGTTCCTCCTTCCTGTTTTGGGTCATGGATAAAAAACTTGTCTCTCTAGATCTTCACTTTCCTTCTTCCAGGGAAGCCACTGGTGGATCTTTCTTTTCCCTTCCTGACCAGGAACCAGCAACTGCTCTGCAGGCTCAGGGAACTTCACAACCCAACTTTTCTCTCTAGCCACTTTGTTTTGCAAGTCTTTTTCTCTTCTCTCCTTCTCCCCTCTCTTTCTCTGTCTCCAGTTTTGGTCAGATTGGCATCATCTTCACCATCAGCTGAGGAGGTGTGTGTGTGTGTGTGTGTGTGTGTGTGTGTGTGTGTGTCCGTCAAGTTCTCATCCCCAGGATTTGTATACCAGTCTGAGCAATGGGATTGCTCCAGTGGTGGGTTGCTGCCGGTTCGGACCGGTTCTCCGGTACCGGTGGTGGAAATTTGCATCCGCTCGCCGAACCGGCAGTGATGGCCGGCTGTCCACGACCCCAAACCAGTTCTCCGGTCGCCACGGCTGACAAAGAACCCTTTGCGCATGCGCAGAGGCTTCTGCGCATGCGCAGAGGGTCATTTCCCCAATGTGACATAGGCGCGTGTGCTTGCTTCACTCGCGCTCGCATGCGCGCGCAAAATGCACACTTCTGTCGCGATGCGAACCGGTAGGGAAGGTAAGTGGAACCCACCCCGGATTGCTCTCTCAACATCTCACCTTGCAGTGAGATGGGCAGGAAACACATTTAATAAATCAGCAAATTAATAAAATCTTCCCACAACAGCTCCAGCTAGCAGCCAAATCAGTACATCAGCCCTCTTAACTGCACAACTGCTCTTCAAGTCCAGAACTTGTGAATCTGCTCACTCTATGTGCCACAAGAACAGCAGTCACGCCTGGTCACCAAAATCCATGTGTCACAGTAAAATGTGAGGATGGCTAGTTGTATTTCAGTCCCAATCTTGCTCTTCACTTAAATAACTTATAAGTCCAAGTTAATGCAGCCCTCTGAGTTCCAAGTTTATTGCCATGTAAACAGTAATGTACGAACTACTCAATTCATCTAAATTCTAATAATTCAAATATACTAATAAAAAAATCATATAGATGAATTGAACATCCTATTGCTTTAGGTGCACACCTAGTCTGGTTTTCTCATAAGTGTAGACAGTTACAAGAGAAAAACACATAATAGTAACATTCTAGTTCTGCAGAGTACGAAAAAAAATCTATCTTTGGAAAATAGTATCAAAGCATGTAATTTCTATAATTTATACTAGTTCTGTGGATAGTATCATTACACAATTTAGCCCCTAGGAGGCACTTAACAAAATATAGGGCTTTCTGTGGCTTTTGCTTTTCTTCCTTTTTTTTTTAGAGCAAAAAAAAAAAAAAAATATAGGGCTTTCTGTGGCTTTTGCATTTCTTCCTTTTTTTTTATAGAGCAACAAAAATAAAGTTAAGTTTCATGTCCTGACTGATTTGTCTCCAGTGCCTTCTCAGATACTACTTAAGGTATATCAGCTTTCTAGTCTGGCTAAAAATGATTAGTACTATACTTCTCCCCAAATTTTCAGTCTCCATGGCAGCTGGGCAATCTGGAGGGAGTCATCCCAAAACATCTGGAGAGCAGCTTGGAGAAAGAAGACTGATACATCCCACCATGAATGTTCTGATTTTTTTTTACATCTTGTTTTTCTTAAGATAATTTACTTTATACTAGTTATTTTGGTGAGACCTTGGCCTGAAATACCAGCAGCAATCAAAGTTCTTGTGATCCATGCCAGAGAGAGCTTTAAATCTTACAGAGTCAATGGTATAGTCTTCTCCTGCAGAGAGGGAAAAAAAAGTCAAATTAAGCTTTTTCTGGGTGTGGGCAGTGTCTTAGGAGTCTGTCCAGGCTATACTTTTGTGACTAGCTTGGAATTTAAATCCTTTATATAAACATCTACTTAACTCCTAACCTTTCAATGTCATAATTACATGTCACTACTTATATTCATTTTGCTTTGTTTTGCTTTGCTTTTATAACAGCACTATAGAATCATACCATAATATGAATATTAAACCCAAGGGAACTTAAAAAAGAAGCAATTTTTCCTAACAAGTTTATCCAGTTTATTTTTGGAAAAACAACACATTTCTGAAGAATAGCTATTGCACTTCCCATGTAATCACTGTCTAGAGTATTGTTCTGCAAAGGCTGCCAGTTTGAATTACAATAATGACAAGTAATTTGCTGTTCTAATTGCTGACAAAGGTGACAAAAATGCATTTTTGGCCTTTTCTCAAACTTCAGTGCGCATTCTTTGCTACCATGGTGCATCCTAGAATGATCACATGCTAGATGAAGCAAGTTGTAGAAAAGAGAAAAATAACAAAAGCAGGTCCAGATATTTAATGACTAATCTGGTGCTCTTTTCTTCACTTGCAATCTAAAAAAATGAATCAATAGTTAATATTTTGGCACTTTGTACATGATATTGTACAAAGCCACAAGATGAAATAAAATGCAGGGTTTTTTTTTGCTCATAAGCCACTTTCCCTTCCTGAATTATAAGCCCAGACAACAACAAAAAATATTTTAGTTTCCAGTGTGACAAATCAGAACAATAAAATAAGATGGTGTGTATCCAAATTGTCTGGAAGTACAATAAAAGGATTCATTGAGGGCATGCTTCTGCTGTGAATTATGAGCAATTTTAAGGGGAAAGTTTGATTCTAGTTGCAGAAGGTAGCCCTTAAAGTAGGTTGACATCTGATTTATCTTAACCTAATTTTAAAGATGCTCTGCTCACTTTCTTCCGTTAGGAATAGTGTCTGCAGCTATAATTACTCACATTTAAGCTTATGAATTACTGATAGTCATAACCCACAAAGAACAATGCTGGCCTCAGAGCATTTTTGCCTGAAAGGAGGGTTGGGTGGTGGTGAGTAGAAACTTGTTAAAAAATCTTTTTGCGCCACAGATCCTTGGCTTTCATCAGTCCTTTGCAGGATGCCATCAAAAGGAAATGGCCATTCATGGGTATATTTTCCCATTCCAAATCTATTTATTTATTCATATGATTTATATAGCCGCCCATCTCCTACAAGTGACTCTGGTTGAATTATAAAGATTAAAGCAGAGGAAAAAAAAAAGATGAATCAGAATAGAGCTGGAAGAGACCTTGGAGGTCTTCTAGTCCAGCCCCCTGCTCGAGCAAGAAACCCTATACTATTTCAGACAAGTGATTGTCCAGCAATCCAGTCTCTTTTTAAAAACTTCCAGTGATGAAGCACCCACAACTTCTGAAGGCAAGCTGTTCCCCTGGTTAATTGTCCTCACTGTTAGGAAGTTTCTCAATTCCAGGTTATAACCCTGATCAAGATAAACAATAACTCCACTTGTAGAAAAACACCACCAGAGGTCATCTTCCCATTGACTCCAATGCTTGGGGAACAGCCAGATCTTCAATGCCCTATAAAAGACTAACAGGGGTTGGGGCCATCTGAAACTCGGGGGGTACGGGTGGGATGCTCCTGGCTTCTTCATTTTTATTTTCTTTTTTATGGTAATTTTATTAAAGATTATAATTACAACAATAAAAACTAATACAATAAAAAATAGAAGAACACAAAGAACGAATTGGAGATGCAGAAAATAAGGAAGAAAAGGGGGAAAATAGAAAAAGAAATAAAAAATAGAAATACAGTAAAGAAAAAGAAATCTATAAAGGCGTGATTTCCCACCTTCATCCAAAGAAGTATAAACAATTTTAGTAATCTACTGTATCACCTGCTGAAGAAACAAATGCAATACACAAAGGGAAGGTTATCTTGGTTCTTCTTCTGAAAGCATATTTTTGAGTTGACCATACTCTCAGAAATATTTGAGTATTTTTCCCAACCCTCACTGCGCGCGCGTGCGCGCGCGCACACACACACACACACACACACACACACACACAGAGAGAGAGAGAGAGAGCTTTTTTCTATCTGTTGTAGTCAAAACTTCATCTAAAACAACCAAATCACTCTGAAGATACAACATAATTTTATTTGCATGCATTCAGTTAATACAATACTGCACATCCAGGAAAGCTTTGATACTTTGCTGAGCAACGTGAGAAATCACAGAACTAGGGCTCATATACCTTTGGCTTACTATATTGCAATGAAAAAGAAAGATAGAGTGGAAATTAAGGCACAACATCAGAATATTTTAAATAAACCCATCTGTATGACCTTTATTATTATCATTACTTATCCCTTCCTACTAGGTCAGCATGTCAGCTATACTATCTCTGAGATAAGGCTAATGAATAGAAACAATTTGGTTCACTGGGCCACAGGTCCCTGACTGAATCTTGTCCTTATCACCACTCAGGGTCACAGAAGCTTGCTGTGAATGTTTTCTCACAAGGACACTTTAAGGATTTCCCATGTATTGGAGGGGGGCATCCCATAAGTTTAGTAGTGAATGCAGCTTATGTGGGATTTGGGGACATATCTTTTACTACCACACAGCTCTATCTGTTGGGGGACAAAAAATTTTAGTGAAAAACCAAAGCGGTCTTAGCCCATAAGATTGAAATCTGCCAGCTGTAATGTTCTAGGCAACCATACACCAATTTTTTCCTACCAAAGCTGTTGAATGTATACTGAGCCTGGCCCTCTTTTTTTCCTCTGGTGCTACTTTGATTTTTTAAATTCTGTAGCCAGAAGATAGAACATTATTTTTGCCTGAGAGAAGCACCATACAAAGGAATAAGAAGCCTTAAAAGGATCCCAGCAGAACGCATAGGGTAATCTTTTTTTACTTATGGGATTAGAGCTTTTGCTTAGGTAGGGGGATCCTATCTCCAATTGTTATTTTTGTTTTTCGTTTTAGATTTGAAACTCAATCATCCCAACTTTCCTACCTGGCATTCCATTTTTGACATCTGCATCTGCTGTGCAACCCTTTCTCTTAATCTGTTCATATTTGTTTCCACACTCTCAGCCTACTTTTGTTCCGGTGTTGAAACCCCTGTATCCTTTTCCTCAGCTAAATCCAACATAAACAAATGCCTTTCAACACTTATATTCTTTAGCCCATTTGCTTAAGGTTTAAACAAGGCAAGGATGTAAGTTATTGTTTCCCCGGTATTTTAGAGCGTACATAAAGCTCGAGTTAGATAGAAACTAGAGGAAGGCATCTCACAGACCAAATTGGCCTAGTTTGAGGGCACATTTTAATAATATTTAACAGTATGTTTGACAAAGGAATGTTGATCACAAGCAAGCAGGATGAGGTTATAATACAATATTTGAGAGAAAAGGACTTTTAATTAGCGGAATGCATTGTTCTTGGCAGGAAACCTTTCCCCCATTGTTGAAGGAATGAAGGAAGATAAGCAGTTAAAGATGTTGCTGATTGCTAAGGCTCTTGCTAATATTTTATTTATTTATTTATTTATTCGTTTGTCAAACATGTACAAGATAGCAGGTATAGGTATAAACATAAACATAATCAAGGTGAATACAGATAGATGAGGACAATAGGACAGTAGGACAGGGACGGTAGGCACGTTGGTGTGCTTATGCACGCCCCTTACAGACCTCTTAGGAATGGGGTGAGGTCGACAGTAGACAGTCTAAGGTTAAAGTTTTTTGGGTTTGGGGAAGAAACCACAGAGTCAGGTAGTGAATTCCAGGCATTGAATATCATTGAATATCACTGAAGGTCGAGGTCCTTCAAACTGAATTTAATATGACTAGAATAAAAAGACTGTTCAGTGATACAGTTACCGGTAGATAATTTTAGATTCTGGACAGAAGCTAGTCTTGCTACACTAATGTGCCTCCGTTTTTTCTCCCAAAATGTAGCAATGCCACCACCACAAAGAGAACCCAGAAAGTTTACAACAAAGCAGATAAAAAAGGGATCATGTTCCAAACTCCTGCAAAAATATGTGATCTTGAAGTATTTTGGCTAGAAAGATTTTTAGAAACTCCGGAAGCTTCTAAAACACATATTTTTGTAGCTTTTGAAGCTACAAAATTTTATGGAATCACGCCATGCTATTTTTCTTTATGGAGTAAGATGTGGTAAGCTAACAATGCTTTCGGGATCTGAGAAATCCCTTCCTCATTATCATGAATGGAGCAATGGAGCTCTGCCCTAAAGTCTCCATAGGATAGCAATAGCAGTTAGACTTATATACCGCTTCATAGTGCTTTACAGCTCTCTCTAAGCGGTTTACAGAGTTAGCATATTGCCCCCAACAATCTGGGTCCTCATTTTACCCACCTCAGAAGGATGGAAGGCTGAGTCAACCTTGAACCGGTGAGATTTGAACCGCTGAACTGCAGCTAGCAGTCAGCTGAAGTAGCCTGCAGTGCTGCACTCTAACCACTGCGCCACCTCGGCTCTTACCACCTCGGCTCTTACCACCTCGGATGGCACCACATTACATAAGTGTGGCTGTTTGACAACAAAAAATGGCTGGAGGTCTAGTCTTTTCTTTACCTGCACTACAGTTTGATGAAAATTAGAGGAAGTTATTTTATTGAGCTTGTGTAAAATCAGTTTCCAATCCTTTGCTTCTAAATGTGATAGTTTGAAACAGAAAATCAAAGAGAATCACAGAGGGGAAAACGGCTCCACAATTATAGTTATCTGTGGTATTGCGGTCATTTCTCATGTTATACAGGTGACTTATAACAATAACTCTGAAGTCAAAAGTAAATTGATCGGTGGCATGAACTATCACTTCTGGGATCATGAATGCTCAAACTCCTGCTTAGGTAATCACACTGTCTTCTGATTTAAGAAGCTTAAAGTGTTTATTTGCTTCACACAGCTACTTGTTTAGCAAACATAAACCTGGGGATATTAATTAAAAAACTGCAACTTTCATATATGAACCCCCTAAATTGATTTCTCCTTATAATTTATTTAATACTCATAGCTGAATGTGTGAAGCAACCCCAAGGAACAGTATTATCCCTCAGGTTATATGAATAGAGTAAACCCCTGATTTAAAGGTCCATTCAGTAAGCTTGGTGTCAATTAAATTTGAATGCAGCTTTTTCTAACCACATGAAACACTCTCCTCCATGCCAGAGCCAAATTTATTGATACAAGTCACATGAAATACAGTAGAGTGTAGTTCAATATTTGTGTTTGATCACCGATAGCTCATTACCACTTAATGCAGAATGAGCAAGATTTTGGCAGTGACGTAAAATGAATTTGGGTTTTTTTTCTGAGATTTTATTTCTGCTGGGATAATACCCCATAACAACACTTAGAATAATAGCACTCCCGCCATCAGCCCTGAGCATATAAAGCCTATTTCTGGCATCTGCTATAGTTTTAATATATTTCCCACCTCAGAATGTTGGGAAATGCTGACATTAAATCAGCACCATTGGACTAGTAATCTGTGGACAACATTGGCCTGGTGGTTTTAAGACATACCGTATGTGGAGTGTAAGTACTAGCTGATGCATGTTCCTCCTTATGATTTATAGCATATACACATAGTCCTTGACTTACAACCACAACTGGGGCCAAGATTTCCATTGCTCAGGAAGATGGCTGTTAAGTGAGTTGCACCTGATTTTATGACCTTTTTGCTACAGTTGTTTTGTTTGTTTGTATCCCACCTTTATTATTTTTATGAATGACTCAAGGCAACAAACATTTCCAACACACTTTCCTCCTCCTATTTTCCCCATAACAACAACCCTGTGAGATGAGTTGGGGGAGAGAGAGAGGGGGGGGAGAGAGGGAGAGAGAGAGAGAGGGAGAGGGGGGGAG
>QLTV01001692.1:377294-403130 GCA_003457575.1 Thermophis baileyi | reverse complement strand
GATCAATGCCTGGAATTCACTACCTGACTCTGTGGTTTCTTCCCCAAACCCAAAAAACTTTAACCTTAGACTGTCTACTGTCGACCTCACCCCATTCCTAAGAGGTCTGTAAGGGGCGTGCATAAGCGCACCAGCGTGCCTACCGTCCCTGTCCTACTGTCCTATTGTCCTCATCTATCTGTATTCACTTTGATTATGTTTATGTTTATACCTATACCTGCTATNGATCAATGCCTGGAATTCACTACCTGACTCTGTGGTTTCTTCCCCAAACCCAAAAAACTTTAACCTTAGACTGTCTACTGTCGACCTCACCCCATTCCTAAGAGGTCTGTAAGGGGCGTGCATAAGCGCACCAGCGTGCCTACCGTCCCTGTCCTACTGTCCTATTGTCCTCATCTATCTGTATTCACTTTGATTATGTTTATGTTTATACCTATACCTGCTATCTTGTACATGTTTGACAAATAAATAAATAAAATAAAATAAATAAAATAAATGAATGGTTGTAAGTCAAGGGCTGCCTGTATATCACCGACTGAAATTTACACAAATTAATTACTCTGGAGGGACATACCATTTTAGCTCATGCCAAAGCAGGGTGTTCAGTGCAAATCTACCTTTAAGCAGTTTATACTTTATTCACTGACAATCATTTCTAAAATAAATGCTTTTTTATGTTGTGATTGTTCTTTATTTTGGGATCTAGGGATATCTTTTATTGTCTAGAATTGTTCTTTAAATGCTGGTTAGGGTCCTAAGTAAAGCAAACTAAATCCAAAGTAATGTTCCTTTACTCATCATCCACTAAGAGACAGTGTGCTATATGGAAAGTGTCTTGAGTGTGTCAAAAACACTCGTCATTCTAAGTATATTGATAGTTTACAAAGAAATTATTTGGAAGGGGTGCCATTAAAAACTAAAGCTCAGAAGGAGTTGCTTGAATTTTATCTTAACTTTCCCAATACATTTCATTTATTTATGATTTTAGGGTTTTTTTTGTCATCTTGTTTTTTTTAATTTTGTGTTTTTGTATTATTTGTTTTTAACACTTTTATCAATTTCTAAACCACTCGGAGATGCTGGGAGTCTGGTAGCATATAAATTTAATAAATTATTATTATTTATTGTAACTTCTTTGATTGTTGTGAGCCACCCAGAGTCTCTGAGAATTGGGCAGCACACAAGTTTAATAAATTATTATTATTGCTGTTATTATTATTATTATGCAAATTGAGTTTTTTCTCTCTTATCCTTCCAGCTAGTAATCTTGAAGAAGTTTGGGGTTCTATGTTACTGTTTCTGAATAGGCAGCATGGAAAAGCACGATAAAAGAGAAGAAGGAGAAATAAACGTATTTGAGAAGAAAAGCTCTTAATATAAAAATAACAGAGTAAATCGGGGTTAGAAGGATATTATTAATTTTTGTTTTTTATCTGAATTAGAAACTATAATTCTTTTTTTTTTTTGCATTGGAAAAGAATGTAATATGGAAGTGGAAGGAAAAAATTCTTTAGAAATAGATTTGGTGGGTTGTAAATTTTGTTCTCTCTTTTGATTATTAGCTAGATTAAAGCTATAACAACTATTAGTACCATAATTCTGGAATGCCCACTTTTCTAAATGCTGTAAAGTTCTGTCTTTTTAGTTATTATGATTTGAGGTTGTTTTCCCACGAATGGATGAAAACCTAATATTGGACGAAAGTGCAATATTTCCACATTTGTGTCTGTATCAAAGTCAGATGTCTTCAAGTTGGTATAGCACCACAGAAATTTCATCCGCTGACAGTGTGATTGTGCTGTGCCATCATATTAGAACCAGTCTCACTTTGACCTAACTTACTATCCTATTCCTTGGAGTCAGTGTTTTCAAATCTTGTTATTTACACAGCAATTTGGAACGTATTTTGGTCATGATGTCAATTTTTGAAGACCATAACATGGATGAGTCATGCAAAACATAATTTTATTTTTTTCATTTTGGGAAAATGCAGAGAAGAATTTCCAAAACTCTAGCCACTAATATAACGTAATTGACAAGGGGAAACTGTTCTATTTCTAGACGTAAAATGCATTTTAAGTGGTATGTGTGTGAGAAGGGAGAGCAAGATTGAGTTGATGGCCAAATTATCTTTCATTTCTTTGAGATTTTACATATTTTTACCATTACTTCAAAACAGTCTGGACCTCTCATGTATTTAGTGTTTAAACAACCTTCACAAAGCCATCTTTGTGAAGATGGTAAATGGTAAAAATACCATTTTTAATAGCTTTCTCCTTGGCACCTAACAGACTTGGTGACCAAAAGAAAAAAAGCAGAATAATCTTTTGTAGCTGCCATATAAATGTCAAATCTACAACAATGACCTTAAATGACCACTTGTTAGCTCATCCAAGCAGACCTTCAGAGTGAAGCACCCGTTTCTCAAAATCACAAATGGACGAAGTTGAGATTTAAATCTGATCCAATTACAAAGATGGTACATCATTCAAAAATTTGATATAAATCGAAGGGAAGGATATGAAGGATATGAACTGACAATAAAAAGAGGAACTGAAGAGAAGAAGAATAAATGAAGGAAAGCTTATGCTGTCTTTTAGAGTTAGTTAAATGTTCCTGTTTATTCATTATTGTTCTAAATCTTCTCCATTTT
This sequence comes from Thermophis baileyi, assembly GCA_003457575.1. Lineage (NCBI taxonomy): Eukaryota > Metazoa > Chordata > Lepidosauria > Squamata > Dipsadidae > Thermophis > Thermophis baileyi. The sequence goes on along the minus strand of QLTV01001692.1, from coordinate 400,474 downwards.
AAGACCATATCACTTTTAACTAGAGATACATTGGACCCTCAGAACTTTAGAAATTATTTTGTAATCTGTCCAGGATGAAAACTATCAATGATATCCTTTTTAAACAGAACTTTTCAGAAATTTATTTTTGAGTGAGCTATGCTATACTTATTCAATTCAATTCAATTCAATTCAATTCAATTCAGTTCCTTGTGTATCTTAACCAACCCAGCCGTTTGGACAGAGTCCTAACACTACTAACAAACACACAATTTTACTAATGCTCCATGTGAACTTATTGCACATCGCTACTGCTCTACTGCTCCATGTGAACTTATTGCACATCGCGCCGGCCCCGCAAGTCAATCGTACTATGTTGTTGTAAAGTTATTTTCCATTCAGAAGTTTGACAGCCCACGGATAAAAACTGTTCTTCAGCCTGTTTGTGCAGCTGCCTATGCTTCTCCTTCCCGATGGCAGGAGAATAAAGAAGTGCTGACCAGGGTGTGAGTCGTCCCTGAGGATTTTCCTCACTCTTCTAAGGCAGCGAGCCCTAGCGATGTCGTCTAGCGGTATCAGGGGACAGCCCACGATGTTTTGTGCTGTGCTCACCACCCTGATCTGTAGAATCTGTGTGGTGATAAGAATTTTTTGATGAAGGAAGTTAAATTTTGAGGTTTATGGAGGGCAAAGCAAGGCCCAATTATCTCGGAATGACATATTCATATCATTGGCCTTGTTACTATGGTACTTTAAGTCAATCCTGACTCTGGATGACTACAGGAATAAACCCAGGTAATTTTCTTGGCAACATTTTCTGAATGTGACATGCCAGTACCTTCTTCCTGTGGTGGGAAAGAATCACTGGCCCATATCAGGGAAGATTATTCACAGTTTCCCAGCTTCGAATCCAGTGCTTTTAACCACTATACCATATTGACAATATGGGTTTTACTTCTGTACTATTGGCTGCTGTAGCATTCCCTACATATCTAGGAAGTTCATTCCATGCTCTTAAACTTTGACAGTAGAAAATATAAGGCACCCACTGTAGCTTTCATAGAGATTTGTGGTTCCACCATATCCAAGTTCACACACACACACACACACACAAACACACACAAATAACTCTCCCCACTTCAGTTCAACCTAGACACACATTTAGAAAGGCTCAACTGAGAGGCAGCCCAAACAGCAAGCAGCACTGGCCCAAATGGGAAGAAGTTCTTTATGTGAGATTTCTTTCTTGCTTCATCCAGTATTGCCATGGCATCTGGGTTGCCTTCAGTTGGGGCTTTTTATTCACACTAAACTAAAAGCCTCATGCAAGATATCCAGACATGTGTTTAAAAGTGCCCAGACTGACAAGAAATTTGCAAAGTAGAGTAGATAATAGAGTGAAGTCAGAAAATTCCCCTAATGTACATAGAGAACACCTTCCCATTTCAGCCTAGAACTGCTCTGTTGTCTCAGCTGCCTGTGAGCTGGGACATTTCTTTTCTTTTTTTTACATATAATCAGTGGTCTTCCAGAAGACTACTCAGCACATATCAAAAGCAGCTCCTGCTTTTCTTTGCCAGGCAGTTCTCTTACCACCCCTGGCAAAAGAAACCAAAGGGAAAAGAGTGGTTTAGCTGACAGTTTTCTGATTCCACAGATCAGCTTTGTGGGATCAGAGAACTAGCATTAAATGAACCATTCCCCCCCGCTGCTTCTTGGACCACGGACTGAGTTCCCAATGATTCTTCAAACATCCACTGGAAGAGAGAGAATAGGGAGATTATGGTGGAAGGACATATCAGAGTTAAGGAATGTGTCTTTACCCTTGCATCTTTTCTAGACGTCAAAGGCATAGGTTCAAATAACTGCAACCTAGATCTTTCTGCTGTGTGTGTGAGAAAATTACTTGACGTGGAATGCAAAAAGAATAAATCATTTAAAACTAGATGACTGTTCACTGGAAGCATTCACAATTCAAAATTTCATGAGAAGAGTACTCCACTTCTCTGCTCACACCTTATGCTATCAGGCTTGAAATTTTGGGCTTGGACAACCTTGAACTACGTCGCCTACGGTCTGACCTTAACATAGTACACAAAATTGTCTGCTACAATGTCCTACCGGTCAATGACTACTTCAGCTTCAACTGCAATAATACACAGGCAAACAATAGATACAAACTCAAGGTAAACTGCTCCAAACTCGATTGCAGAAAATATGACTTCAGCAATAGAGTGGTCAATGCCTGGAATGCTCTACCTGACTCCGTTGTTACTTCCTCAAACCCCCATAGCTTCAACCTTAAGCTGTCTACCGTGGACATCACACCATTCCTAAGGGGGCGTGCATAAGTGCACCAGCGTGCCTACCGTCCCTGTCCTACTGTCTCCATTTATTCATACACATTTCCTGTGCTCATGTCCATGTTTATACTTATACCTGTTATCTTGTACATGTTTGACAAACTAAATAAATAAAAACAAATAAAGCTAAAACTGAAATATTTTGGACATTTAATGAGAAGGCAGGAGTCACTGGAGAAGACCCTGATGCTTGGAAAAATTGAAGGCAATCAGTAAGTGGCTGACAGAAGACAAGCTGACTAGATACCATCACACATGATCGTAAGAACTCAAAGAAACAATTATTGACAAACAATCAGGGTTGAAATTCAGCAGATTCTGACAGGTTCTGGAGAACCGGTAGTGGAAATTTTGAGTAGTTTGGAGAACCAGCAAATACCACCTCTGGCTGGCCCCAGAGTGGGGTGGGAATGGAGATTTTGCAATATCCTTCCCCCAGGAGTGGGGAGGGAATGGGGATTTTGCAGTATCCTTCCCCTGCCACGCCCACCAAGCCATGCCCACAGAACCGGTAGGGAAAAATTTTGAATTTCACCCCTGCAAACAATCCTTGCAAAATGGTGAATATGAAGAATCTGAAGTGACTATAAGACTGCACTCTACAAAAGGCTAATCTTGAGTGGTTAAGTTACTAAATAACATACAGCTAGTTAAGCTAAGACAGGGGTGTCATACTCGATTTCATTGAGGGCGGCATCAGGGTTGTGTTTGACCTTGGAGGGCCGGTGTGTCTGTGGCCGGGGGTGGGCGTGGCCATGGTGGGCATTTGACACAGGCTCAAGATGCGTTTTTTCCCCTTCTTTCTTTCCACAGTTCTTTACTATAATCATTTTCCTATCTCTTTTACAGATATTATGGGCAAACATTTATTACTTATTCTTCATACTCCACTAAACTTTTTATTTCTAAATTTATACCCCATTGTTTAATAGAGATTGCTTTTCCAGGCAGAAAAGCTATTTATACTATTGTATTTTTATTATTCAACTAATAATAAAAATACAATAGCATAAATAACATGATAATATAAGATCTAACAGCAGAGGTAAATTTCCAGGATAGTAAATAGAAATGGCTGTCAATTATAGATTGTTGATTGTAGATTAAATGGATTTACAGTATGTAAAATCTGGCATTAAACTGTAGTATTAACATAGGATGTTGCTTGTTTTCTATCCAGATCAGGCACTTACTTGAGGCCACATAATTGTAATCCAGTCCAATCCAGTCCTCTGGCAGCACTCTGTGGGGGCCCCGGGAGGCCCCTGCGCGGCCCGTTTTTGGCCTCCCCAGCCTCCAGCAGCACTCTGCCGGCCGAAAACGGGCCCTGCGGAGGCCCCGTGAGGCCCCGCCCATTTTCGGCCGGTAGAGTGCTGCCAGAGGACTGGATTGGACTGGATTACAATTATGTGGCCTCAAGTAAGTGCCTGATCTGGATAGAAAACAAGCAACATCCTATGTTAATACTACAGTTTAATGCCAGATTTTACATACTGTAGGTCCATTTAATCTACAATCAACAATATATAATTGACAGCCAGTTCTATTTGCGGGTATGTATGGGTCTTGCATATTGCAAGGAGATAATATTCAGAAGTGGATCAGGCAGACACTTCCCTAATTCACTGTGATATAAGAAGGAGGAGGATATATTTATAATAAAAGGAGGATATATAGTATAATCAGATTTGCAAGATCCTGGTTTTATAGCCAATCCCAATAAAAATAGTTCTATTTTGTGGAACTGATATCCTGGTATGGTCTGCCTAGTGGGTAGGTTCTGGCCTTGCAATTGGACATGGATCTGTACAGCTTAAGGCCTAGTTCTGTGTTAATTTAATCAGTGTAGGAAAAAAAAACCTAAAATTTAAAAACAGTACTATACAGAGGAAACAATCAAAACATGCATATATTCCTTCATTATTAACTTTTTGAGATATGTATAAAATTAGAACGTCACCTCTTTGGGATAGAATTTTTTTACATTATGCCTAATTGTTCTGCACATGTATTGTGGACAGTTAATAGTAATGAATTATCAATATACTTAATAAGAAATAATGGGTTTTCTTGCCTGTAGTTTTCTGTTAAGAAGATGTAGAGACAATAGCATAAACAGAGTGCATATTTCCTACAATAGGCTTTGTTTTTATTGGATGGTTAATTTCCAGGAAGCCTAGAGCAGCATAATGATATGAATTTGAGTTTAATGTATTTATGGCATTAGTTACAAATCAGACTTTGGCATCTCAAGTTTAGTATTATTTGTGCATTTTTCCTCACTGACTTAATTGCCTTTTCATTCAAGTGTGCACAGCTGAAATCATAAGATTAAAAATTATAGCCAGACTTGCAACAAGGCAAATAACTCCCGAAATTAGAAGGACAAACAAATCTGCACCAAGAATGCATTTTCAATGCCAGAGAAAAAAAATGTGATGAATCATAGATTTTGTATTACTGCTTAAATAGTTGGACTTTATTGAAAACAAATCATTATCTCCTATACATCAGTGCACAGGGAAGACTAGAGTCAGCTAGACTGCGCCGTTAAAATATGCTATACCAACTGTTAAAACAAATGTAATTAGACAGCCAAATCTACAGCAAGTATATATGTACAGTATATACATGAACATCAGCTCATTACTAAGCATCTGATGATATTAAGATAACAATGTGAGCTGAGCTTTTTGTATACCATTTTGTTTGAGTTCACAGCTAAGAATATAAATAGTCTGCTTTTGAGACCTCTCTGTAATGGCTCATTCACACATGTGTGAACACATTTGCTGTTATAGTCAGTAAATGCTAAATGCCAACAGAATGACATAAATCTTTAACCTATTTATATATAACAAGAGCTGAACAGGAGGAGATCTGCTAGCATGTGTATAATAAATATACTTAACAGAACACTTAGCTCTGGAATTATCGCTCACTTTTCACTATAAACATACTGTAACAAATTTCATAACAGTTAAACATGAAGACTGTTCTCAAATAGTATTTGAATGCTTTGGAGTATTCCAAATTATTTCAGTACATTATCTTGTTTCAGTGTTAACAATCTTTCTGTTTTTACAGCCTATTATTCACATTCTATCTACCATCACTCATAAAATTAATTCATCATGGAAAGCAAAATTGTTAGTTCAGTCTCTTGGATTGCCATCCTAATTATCTAGAAATATGCCACATGGAACTTCATCTGCTAGTTATGCGCCATGATGCTAAATGTGTGGAATTCTAATTCTGTAGCATATAAAAGTGAACTATTGTTTTTAAATTTACGTAAGTGTAACAATTTTGTTTTGATGAACCCAAATAACTATGCTGCAGGATTAATGGTTGCTAAGTTTATATGACCATGGGATTTATACAAATCCTTCTACATACTGTGAAAATATGTGTTTTGATATTCCTGAATAATGAACCTAGTTATATTGGGTATAGATCACTGGTTAGAATGCAGTACTGCAGGCTACTTCTGCTGACTGCCAGCTGCCAGCAGTTCGGCAGTTCGATTCCCACTGGCTCAAGGTTGACTCACCCTTCCATCCTTCTGAGGTCAGTAAAATGAGGATCCAGATTGTTGGAAGCAATATGCTGACTCTGTAAACCACTTAGAGAGGGCTGTAAAGCACTGTGAAGCGGTATATAAGTCTAAGTGCTATTGCTATTGCTCTTATAGGGCTAACAGAGTTTTTCTCAACTGAATACCAGCCAAAGTTAACAATGTAGGCATTTGGAGGCTCCAAGTTGGGGAACCCTCATCAAATAGAATACTCCCTACTCCTTAACCTCTAGCTTAAGAGAAGAAGAAGGAAAATTCATCACAGCTCTCCATCTGTGGGTGCACTTTGATCTTAATCTTCAAGAGTGTTTCATGTCCTTCTTCCTGGCCAACTTTTCACCAAGTGTAGTTCATATAATTTCTGCAATATGTCATTGTAGCCCAGCTGGGTATAGTTAGATCAATTGATTTTTCCCCCCTCCACTTCTCTATAACTAGAATCTTCCTGTTGTCAAGACACCCAACAATAATTCTCTGCCGTCAAGATGTTTTAAGGATTTGTGCCAGGACAGATTTTATTGAATTACTTGGATGTGGTTAATGCACAGAGACACTTTGAAGCAATACAATTTAATTATTTGCACCTAGATAGTTTCCTATCTGTAATTTTAGTTATATGTTGATCGACGTAGGGATTTTTATTTGACAATGTTATGATTTCATTATTGATCCTGACATGGCCCAAGTGTCACCTGTATTTTTCTAATCCAGCATTCCATATTCAGAATTATCGTTTATTGATGGTTCCTCCTTTATGAATATCACAAAACATTCCTCCGAAAACAACTAAAGGCTCAGTTTGGGACACCATTTTGGTTCAACTTTAAATCCCAAAGGTGCTTTTTGGACAACCATGACCTGGATGACTGAGAATCTCCATAGACATTCAACTTTAAATGGTTTTTCATCAGCATGGCTGGTGGACATTCCAAGACATTTCCTTACTATGGAGCAAATGAGGATGTGGTCTCCTCTATTCTATTTTCACATTTTTATGAGAATATTTTTAACTGAATACTAAAGTAAAATAAATAAAAATAAAATGAAATAAATAGTGGAGGCATCTATTGATATCATATGACCAGTATTCTTCTCATTAGTAATTGACAATTCAGTGTGGAATTCAGTCTATGAAAATATCCTTCTCTTCTGATAGACTTACTAAAGAATGTTGGACCTAAGACAGATAGAGAAGCATTGCTTTCTCTAGAACTACAAGGACAAAGTTTAATCACAATTTAAAAGTATACTGCCATAGCTACCATTCCAAGAGCCCACATTTTTGTGTGTTTAGTATTTGCATGATGAAACAGTCATTGGGATGAATCATTACACATAACCTTTTGCACTAAGATCCCTGGTTCAACTCACATTGAATATAAGAATAGAAGCTTATTTTTAGAATGTAAAAAGTTCTAAATCAGATGTTCCTCTCTGCTATTTTTTTTAAATTAGATCTAAGTCTGTAATTCTATGCATTCTCACTTACAAGCATATGTAATTAATTGCAGAAAATCAGCTTACAAATATGCTTGAATCCCAATGGACTGGTTATTTTATATCCTATTAATATTATTAAGATTACTGAACAAAATAAGGTTACATGGCTTAAGAATTAAGCAGAAATGTGTAAAAACTGTCCCCCAGATCTTCAGAAATTGTTTGGTATATTATCGTATTTTTCGGACTATAAGACGCCCCCCCCCAAAGTGGGTGGAAATGTCTGTGCGTCTTATAGAGCAAATATTGTGGTGGGGGCGGGGAGGGGGATTGGTGCAGCACCGATCCTCTGTTCTAGGCGGCGGGGATCGCCGCCACCTATCGCTGCCTATTGCCGCTGCCACGGCCCGTTCGCCACCGATCGCCTTAGAAGATACCATTGCACAGTGTATCCTCTAGGTACTTAGTGTAAAATATTAAATCATATTGTGCAACTTATCCAAACTATTTGAATTGAAAATAACAGATTTTATTTCACCTCAAAATTCAGTATTTGAAATCTGGCAACAGAAATTTGACAGTTGTGAACTTTTCTATTTAGTTTAATGACTGTTGGTGTCTGTTATAAAGTTGATTAATTATTACACATCCTATAAAGGTAAGTTACTACTAAAATCACAGCTAATGATGAATAGAAGCTTCAATAAAAAGAAAAGTTCATTGTGAACTTCAAAGCATTGTGGATGATAGCTGTACTTATTTGTTTGTTTGTTTGTTTGTTTGTTTGTTTATTTAATTTTGAAGCTACCTGAATCCATAGTGACTAGAAGAAAACAAAGTACAGCAAAAAAAATAAAAATAAAGACAAGTGACCAGAGACAGAACCCCCCAAAGCCCAAAAGCGTTCAGTCACCATCCTAGCCCAGGGTCTAGGAAAACAACCAGATCTGAAGTAGCAGATGTAAATTGTAAAAGATCAAAGGGTTGGAGCAGTAGGAATCCCTGGAAAGATTATCATTCTACAGGGATGGTATCTTCCCAGGGAACCTCATGGAACCTTGGAATATGACTACTCTAGCTCACCTTACTGGATGGATAGAAGCCTACAGAGACATGTGGTTCCTCAAATAACTAGGCCCTATGCCATGAAGGGCTTCATAGGTTATAACCCACACCTTAAATTGCATCCAGAAGCATATTGGCAGCCAGTGTGGTTCACAAAGCAGTGGGGATACATGCATATACTGCAACACTACCTGTTCCATTGTATTCTGGGCAAACCATAGTTTCTGAGTGGTCTACAAGGGCAACCCCATGTAGAATGCATTAAAGTAATTCAATCTAAAGGGGACCAAGACTGTCTCAAAGCCCTTCTGATTCTGGAACGGATAAACTCGCACAAAGGGCTTCTTGGCCATGGCTGTCTCCTATTCTTCTGATTTATGATCCCATGACCTTGTTCTGAAGAAAACCAAACTTTGTCTTTAGAATCCCCAAATTCATTAGGATTGTTGATACATTTTGAAAAGGGCTTGAACATGTTTCTTCTTCATGAAACAATGAATATGAGAAACCATTGAATTAAATATCTTCTGACCGCATGTGTCCTGCTTGCAGCTATGGTTCATTTGCAAAACTTTTTGGAATTGACAATGGAATATATACCCTATCAAGATATGTATACAGATTGCAGTGAGCTAGGGCAAAACATTAACATAACAACAGAAACAAAACAAAACATAAGCAGCAAAGATAGAAAAATTGTTAGGGAAGGCTGGAGAATTCCAAGCTTGGAGCATTCAAGCACATTTGCTTGCCTTTCACTATGGACTGCCAAGGAGAAGGTGTGGATGGATGGAAATATGTTTGCATTTTTTTTCTGTTGTTAAAAGTGATTATGTACCATTGTATGCAGAAGTAGAAGGAAAATCATTCAGATTTGCCAAAGAACTTGACTAAATGTTGACAAAAGGCTAGTAGCAGGGATTCATAGAAATGTAATTGAGCAACATTTGGAAGGCCACATGTTCCCCCATTCCTGATTTACTGTTATTAGAAAGACCATAAATTTGTTCTAGAATATAATTCACCCATGCCAGAAAAATTCATGCAATATAGTTCTCTGGGATGAAGATCCTGTACAAGACCATCAGCTTCAGGGGTGGGTCCTAACTTACCTCACCGCTGGTTCGCTTCCTCCCACCCAGCGCCGCGTGGCTGCGCGTGCATGCGCAGTGCTGAAAATTTGCAAAAAATTCAAAAAAAAAAAAGCCAAAAACAAGATGGCGGTGCATGCGCAGTGCCAGGGACTCGGCTTCTGCACATGTGCAGAAGAAGAAAAAATAGCAAAAAATTAAAAAAAAAAAGATGGCGGCGTCCACGGACCGGCACCGACAGAACCGGCTCCGTGACGTCACCAGCGGTTTGCTACCAGTTCTATAGAACCGGTGTGAACCGGGAGGAACCCACCTCTGATCAGCTTTCAAAATAACCTTATATGTGCTGGATTCTGCTCTTAATGACCAAAGGAGATCTCCCCCAGCATTTGAGCACTCTAAAAACGCTTTGTTAGATTGTGTTTGTACTTGAGAAATACAATTGACAGGAGTACATAGATCTTTGCAATGAATCCTGGCTGAACAGAAAATCTATTTCGCTCCTCTCAAATTCGTCTGCTCATGTCACAGTTTGTAGAAGGAACAAGTGATGCTTTAACTTTGAGATTTTTCTACTTCAGGTAAACAATTGTGCCCATTATTTTAATCCCTGAATATTATTGACCCACAATGATATTTTAGAGATACACATTGTATGTTACAAAGTAAGGATGAATGTACCTCTTGGAAAAGTGTTTTTACTCGGTTGAAGCATTGGATATTAGTGAAATGTAACAAAGGTGATTAATAGCCACAAGGAGTAACTTATGTGTCAGAAGAGATTACTGTGGAGAAGGTGATGTTTTAGAAAGTGTTTGTCTTGGTACAGATCTACAGTTTGTCACAGTTGTGTGACTGATTCATAAGATTTATAATCATTGTGCAGTTAACACAATTTTTTTTTACAGATGGGTGACAAGCAGAAATGTAATAGTTGAAGCTTTTCCCGTCTCATAGATATATATGTGGGGAAATCTTGCATTTTGACTTGGGAAGCATGGACTGGAAAGGAAAGGATTGCTAGCCTTTCTGGGACAGTATCATTTTCCCCTTCACTTCAGGCTCATAACTCTTTTTATTTTATGGTCAAGAAAAATATCATCCTGGCCTTTACCATACTTGATATTTGAGGACCACAAATCTGGTTCTCTGAGATACAGAGACATGTCATAATCTTTCTTAGTTTGGTGACCTACAAAGTTGAACAATATGTCACAAAAGCTATAATGCAATACATTCTGAGAACAGCACATTTTCATTCAATCATCTGTGGACAAAAGGCAGTTTGCTCCAGCCATACATAGTTCCCCCCCCCCCGATTGGATTAGGGAGGGCCCCTTGCTGTCTCACTTTTTTCATATATTCTTCTAGTTGAAAATTGTGAGAGGAGCTAATAGATTATGATAATCAATAGAATAGAATATATGTTGCTCAGGTTTGAGTCCATTTAGCTGGCTTTCATGTCTAAGGCAGGACTAGAACTCACAGTTTCCTGGTTTCTAACCTGTAACTTTAACCACTACACTGTATGTTGTAGATCAGCGGTGTCAAACTCACATCGTCATGGCAGCATCACGTGACATATCTGGACTTTTCCTCCCCTTTGCTAAACCAGCCGTGGGCGTGGCCAGCATGTGACGGATCCCGCCTGCGGGCCGGGAATTTGACGGCCCTGTTGTAGATGATTCATTTTTTTTTCTGAGCCTACTGGATCTTTTGGTTCGTTTGAGATATTTTGAAAGACTTTAGCTGATTTGTATGCTATGGTAATGCCGTGTGGTTGTAATAGTCTGTTGGTTGTTTCTGAGATGTTTTTTTATAATTTGTGTTGGTTTTGCTGTAATGGGTTGAGTGGTCAGACACTTTTTGATAAAATTGAGTTGGTATCCATTTTGTTGGAAAATGTTATATAAGCAGTCTGATTCCTTTTTCTGGTGTTCCTGGTTGCTGCAGTGCATTTGTATTCATCTAAACAATGTCCCTTTCTTGTGGGAAGTTGGGTTGTTACTTTGGTTATGGAGTTCTTGGTTAATGTGGGTCGTTTTGCAACAGATTTGCATTTCTTATTTGCTATTGTTGCCTCTGCTGATGAAGATATCCAGGAAGATTAGAGTGTTCTTTCTGTCTTCCCTTGTAAATTTTATTTCTTTGAAGATGTTGTTGATTGTTTCATGTATAAGCTGACTCTGGACAGCTTACAATTCAAAAAATATTTTACAATCATAACGATAAAAACATTTTAAAACAATAAAAATATGATGTGCCATCTACATACTGGGTCCATATTTTTGGTTGTATGTGGGAGTGCTATAGTTTCCAGACACTTCATTACAGTCTTTGATATGAGTCCTGAGAATGGTGATTCCATGGAATTCCTCTGATTTGTTGATGTATTTGTCCATTAAACTAAAAGTAGGTATTGAGACAAATGAGGTTCATGGTTCTGGGTATTTTGATCTGAAGTGTATTTGGCTAGGTTGGACAGGTTGTGTAATACTGCTACTAAGGATTTGTTATGAGAAGTCAAAATCCAGCAGCCTCAACTTTAAATCTCTTTGTAATAATTACTTTGATCCTCTAGTAAAACCTGTTGCCACACATTAATCTTTCAACTACATGCACAGTAACTTTTTTCTAAGGAACTCCAACAGCCATTTGTGGTTGGGACAATTTTACCCAAATGTTCCTTTCAAAAAAGAAATAGAAATAACAGTGCTATTTTCCACAGCAAACCCTATGTATCCACAACATGCCAAAAACATATTGAAAGTTTCAAAAGCATAAGAATACATGGCTCTAGGGAACACAAATAGCAATAAAAGCAACAGCAAGATCACAAGAATCCAACATTCCAGTAGTTTAAAAGGTTTCCCCAAAATTAATTCCATAATAAGGCTCTCATTATGCATTGGATTCTGTAATCCCTTGCTGTTTCACTGCTATCACAATCCTAGTAATGGTGTTTTTTTTAACAAGGGTAAAGCAAGAGAGGCTCTTCAGCTTACTATTGGCACTAATCCTGTGCCACTCTTGAAGGGTCTCTCTGATGGGGAGAGACATAGGCAGGAACCTTATTTTCCATCCTTGTTGCAGTTACTAGCAGGTTTGAGTCCAGGGGTGAAATTCAAAATTTTTCCCTACCGGTTCTGTGGGCGTGGCTTGGTGGGCATGGCAGGGGAAGGATACTGCAAAATCTCCATTCCCTCCCCGCTCCAGGGGAAGGATATTGCAAAATTCCCTTTCCCTCCCCACTCCTGGGGGAAGGAAATTGCAAAATCTCCATTCCAGAGGTGGGTTCCTCCCGGTTCGGACCGGTGCACTGGTGATGTCACGATGACATCACAGATCCGGTTTGGTCTGTGCCGGTCCGTGGACACCACCATCTTTTTTTTGGAATTTTTTTTTGAAAAAATTTTTTGGGAGAAATTTTTTTTTGGAAATTTTTTCTGTTTTTTTTTTCTTCTGCGCATGCGCAGAAGCCGAGTTTCCGGCACTGCGCATGCATCGCCATCTTGTTTTCGGCTTTTTTGGGGGGATTTTTTTTATTTTTTTGCACTGCATATGCGCCCGCATGAAGCGCGCGCGCGCCCACGCGGCGCGCCCACGCGGTGCGCCTACATGGTGTGCCCACATGGCGCACCCATGCGGCATGGGAGGAAGTGAACCAGCAGCAAGGTAAGTTAGAACCCACCCCTGCTCCATTCCCACCCCACTCTGGAGCCAGCCAGAGGTGGTATTTGCCGGTTCTCCGAACTACTCAAAAGTTCTGCTACCGGTTCTCCAGAACCTGTCAGAACCTGCTGAATTTCACCCCTGGATTTGACCCATAGAAGAGAATAATTGCAGCTCAGAGTTGAACTGTGGAATCCTTGGTGCTCTTTGTGAACTTGGTTGTTTTCTTGCAGACATTTCATTAACCAACTAGGTAAATTTTAAATAATTGGGTAATGAAATGTCAGCAAAAAAACAACCAAGCTTAGAGAGTACCAAGGACTCCACATAGCAGTTGCTCCACCTGCCATCACAAGATATCATATTATAATAGTCAATTGCAACAAAAAGTGTTAAAGATAGTATGGGGCGTGGAGCTAAATCTTATGAACAATGATTAAAGGGGCTGGGTATATTTAGCCTAAGAAAGAGAAGGCTAAGGGGAGGCATGATAGCATTTCCATTACTTGATGAGCTTTCATAGGGAAGAGGATACAGATATATTTACAAAGCTCCGAGGGTAGAACAGGAACGAATGGTTGAAAGCTTTCTAGAGGGAAATTCAAACTTGAAATAAGGAGGAAATTCCTGACTATGAGACTTATTGACCAGTGAATAGCCTGATTACTGGAGTTGTGTGTGTTCCAACACTAAAGAGTTTTAAGCAAAGGGTGGATAACCATTCATCTGGGATGGTATGAAGCACTAGAAGACCTTCAAGGTCTCTTCCATCCCTGCACATCTATGATATCATATTCATATTCTAGCATAGTATATCAGATCATAAGTAAAGTCATATGATATTGCTGGGCAGACTTTTCTAGGAATCAAATTCTATGCTGATCTGATTTTTGATGGATGCCCAAACTTTTTCCAATCATCCTTTCTCTCTTCCCCCTTCCTTATTTTATACATTATCACTTCCTTCTGCAACTTGCTAGTGCCTAGTGAGTAGGATAGGAGATTGTGCTCCAGGCATTTTCCCATACAGATTAAATTGTACAATATCTATATATGGTGATTGCCAAATGCCCTGGCTTGGAGAGGTTCATTTGGTAATTATGCTCTTGGCTATGTGCCTGTTGTGCGTACAAGATGAAGATCAATATAAGTTAGGGAAATGAGCCAGAAACAACATATTTAATTGGAATTAAATACAGTGAGAAGGATGACATGGTGTTAAAGTGCCAGGAAAGAACGCATGTGTTTTCCTGCTGCCTATTTCATAATGTTCAAACATACAATTCATTTGATTACCCTTATGTTATTATCGTATTAAAACAGCTTTGGAAATTAATGTTCTCATATTGCCTGTTGTATCTCTCCAACATCATGTTGAACATTTTAATTCTTCCAAAGTATCAGCCCTACACACAGTGGTGTTATTCAGAACCTCGTAGTTTGTTTCCAGTGGCCTGCAGACATACTTCAAATTGTTAAATACACTTTCCAGTTTTCCTATTTATCCGTGTGACTAGAAGCTTTGCAGTCTTCTGCAGTCAGGTAAACACAGAAAGAGCAATATTGATACAAGACTTTTACAGGACAATTAAACAAGTTATGAAAGAACTTTAGTTCCTAAAGCCACTATGAGTAGAAGAAGTTAGTCAGTACCCCTTATTCCTGAGCATGCCTCAGTTTTGCCTTGAAGGATTTTTAACATTGGTAGCAATGCCATAGTTTCCACAGCTTACCTTGTTTTTAGTACTCCTGTTTTGGTAAGACACACCTTTGGTCCAGTAGTGGGTTCTAAATCCCGTTGCTACCAGTTCGCGCATGCAGAAGTGTCGCATGTGCAGAAGCATCCCGGGCGGGTGGGCGGAGCCTCCCGCTGTCACCGCTACCGGTTAGCAGAACTGGGCCGAACCGGGAGCAATCCACCGTTGCTTTGGTCCAATTAGCTTCATACTGGGTTACAGTAGAGATTTTAAGTTGCTAAACAACAGTTATAGTCTCTCAGTGCACGGTTTCTCTCCATATCTGCTGGGAAATAAGTAACCCTTGCACTTTTTAATCACATCTCTAGACACCTTTTCCCTAATGATTTCTTCTTATTTAAAATAGGACAAATGTTTCTTGCATTGATTGCTAGTTATTGTCATCTCTTCTTGCTTCTTCATCATGGAAACAGAAGTTAGGACTGCAAAACAATACCTACATCTGAGAGAGCAACTTAAAAATGAGCCCTAACAAGAATTAAACCCAACTTGGATGAAAACGACAACAAGTAATGTTTTAGTGGGCAACACACATGCCTCTGAAAATTAATTAATTAAATTAGAAGAAATGGATGAATAAATCTCATCCTTTTAGTTGATTCTCTCTGAAGGAGAAATTCCCTTCATGGCCAAAATGATATTTTGACGTTCAGAATATGTGCATATAAAGGTACAATGCCTATTTGTTTCTGGTTCCTTCCTACAACTTTGACTGATCTGCAGAAAGGAAACACTGGACAGAAACTTTCATTATTTATTTTCCTTTCAGGTTGATAGGGGGCATTTATTTCTTCAGGATCCAGCACTCCTCATGGAAAGCCAGACATACAAAGTCCACATTTTGGATAAAGAGGACCATTGGTTTGAAAGAGGAGTAAAAGAGCCCATCTATGTTAAAACTGAGCAGCCTTCTCTCAACAGAGGGTTAGGGATCCAGCACCACCTATCCCCTGTCTACAACACAGTCCTTTCAGCAGTTCCAAGAAGGTTCCACACCCATTTGCACTCTGATTTAGGGCACAGATAAACCCCCAAGTGGCCTCAACAGAGAGAGTGCTAACAAGCAGATGACTGCAAAGAAATACAATCTTTCCATTCCCCCCATCCTGTCAAAACCTATCCTTCCATCGCCCCTCACTATCCTAGCACACCTAATGAAGCTTCTTCTTCTTCTTCTTCTTCCTCAAAGAAAAAAAAAAGTCCAGTTGCCTTTTGAAAAAGCACCTTTGAGACAACTATGACCTGGATGACTGAGAATCTCAGGACATATTCTGTTCCAATCTCTTCTCCATCTCTTACCATCTACTTAAGTGCATTCTCTGTACATACTCAGTTTTCATTTACAATAAATCTGCAACGAACGCAGCCTTTATTAACTAATAGAAGTAATAACAATGTTTGGTGGTCCAAGATCTGGTGAATATTCTTCCAAAAAGTGCATCAGCCTTTCCAGACTTTTGAACTATTCTGGCGGAGAAAAACAACCAAGGATAGAGGCCTGTATTTGTTCTCACATCTTGAAGCACTCAGCAAAATCCAATCCTTGACATTCTGTGCAGGAGGAAAACAAGCCACCACCATTCCACTTTCAGCTTTAATATTATTCCCCAACATTTTTCTTTCCATGTATTTTGAGTAGCTTTTCCTGTCCCCAACAGTTTTATGTGAGGAGGCAAAGTGTGTTTTGTCTTCTGCTTTCATGGTTGTAGAATTTTCTGCTTAGGACTTGCTGCCAAGGAACACAAGAGTCAAAGCTTGACTTGGCAAACTCTTTGCCTGGCATTGTTAGACTAACAATTCCCCAAAAGAGCTTGGGCATGTTTGATATTCAGTTTTATTTCTAGGTAATATTGTGTGTCACAGGAGTTGGCTCATGATATCTAGACAGGATATTTTTAGTCAGGCTACTTTCCTTGTGCTTGTTATTTGATTTGAACCTATGGACATGTCTGCATTTTGCTTACTTTTAGGTTTTGGATCACCCTTCTGCTACACGAACAGTCTAAAGTTCACATGGATTGCTATGATCAAGGCAGCTAGAAAAATGGAAGCGCAGTCATAGCAATAGCACTTAGACTTATATACAGCTTCATAGTGCTTTACAACCCTGTCTAAGTGGTTTACAGAGTCAGCATATTGTCCCCAACAATCTGGGTCCTCATTTTACTGTCCTTGGAAAGATGGAAGGCTGACTAATATACATGAGCCGGTGAGAATGGAACTGCTGTCAGTCGGCAGAATTAGGCTGCAATACTGCATTCTAACCGCTGTGCCACTGTTAGATGTGGGCGTGAAAGAAGGAGACAGACGCGGGAACAGTTCAGCAACTTTTATTCTCCTAGCTGATTGCAATATGAACTGCTGGCCAGGCTGCAGGGATCCCTCTTTATAGGTATCTTGGCAGCCTAGCCGGCCACTGACAGAGGTTTATTTCTCCCGCTGCTAGATTACCCAATCAGCGGCGGCCATGCAAATCTGTGCTCCGTACGTTCGTACATAACACCCCTCCTCTCTTAGTTTGTGAATTGTCCAATCGGTGATCAATGCAAGTTACATAGTCAAGCAGTTAGGCGGGACGTCGTAATGTCCTACTGGGCCTGCACGATTCAGTTGTTCCTGAAGTCTCGGTTGGTGTGATCATGCCTGCTGCTTCTCCTGGATCTATCGGTGGAATTATCTGGAACCCGCCACTGGGCGTGGTGGCCTCTGGTCCTGGGTGACGTCACTGGACTCCAGCAGCTCCAGGTAGGGTTTCGCGCTCCTCCTCCGGGTTTGAGAGCAGGGCTTCATGTTGTCTTGTAGACAGGGCCGAAATCTCTGCGTTGTCTTCTAGCTCGCCTGTTGTGTATGCTCTTCGGGGTGGAGACCCGAGTGGTTCCTGGCTTCGCCCTGAGCTTGTTTGAGGTTGGGGGTCATCTGGCTGGCGTAGCCATGATCCTCCCAGCCTCTGGTGGAGTTGATCGATGTGCCTCCGCCACACTTGGCCATCGTCAAGCTTGACTTGGTATGACTTCGGTCCGGTGATGGCCACAACTTTGGCCCTCACCCACTTGGGATTCCCCATGTAATTGTGTGAGAACACCAGATCCCATATTTCCAGTGACCTGATGTGTCTGCTAGAGTCCAAGGGTGTCTCGGGGTGATAGTTGGGGTTTAGCCTGTCCAGTTTAGACCTCAACTTCCATCCCATTAGCATCTCTGCCGGGCTTCAGTTAGTGGCGGCACAAGGAGTGATGTGTTGGGTGAGCAGGAACTGGTCGATTTGTTCTTGCCAGTTGCCTGGCCCCATTCTTCGGAGTGTCTATTTGGTCATTCTCACCATTCTCTCTGCCCGACCATTGCTCGCCGGACTGAATGGTGACACTAGGGCGTGCCTTATGCCCAGCTCGGCCAGGAATGACTCCATGTGTTTGGCGGTGAGTTGGGGTCTGTTGTCCAAGATGAGGACATCGGGTAGGCCATGTGCCATGAATATTCACCTTAATGCTCGGATGGTTGCCTCTGTGGTCAACGTGGGCATTGTCACGACCTCCAGCCACTTAGAGTATGCGTCCACCATGATCAGGAATGTCTGCCCTGCCATAGGTTCGGCGAAGTCTATGTGGATCCTTGACCAGGGGCCCTTGGGCATTTTCCACTCCAATGGGGGGGACCATGGAGGAGCTGATCGTGACTCTTGGCACAGCATGCATGTCGCCACCCATTCGGTAACGTCCTGGTCTAGGTTGGGCCACCACAGGTAACTCCTGGCCAGCGCTTTCATGCGTACTATTCCTGGGTGCCCTATGTGTAAGGTCTCCAGCACTCTCTTCCGCAAGCTGTGAGGTACGACGACTCTCTCCCCCCACAGTAAACATCCTTTCAGCACTGACAGCTCCATCTGTTTATTTAGGAATGCTTTGACTTCATCCCCTGTCTTTTCCTGTGGCCACCCCCTTAACACCCAGTTCATGCCTTTAGACAATATCTTGTCCCTTTTCGTGTGTTCCGCTATGTCATTTGACATGACTGGGCTAGTCTTCTCGATGTCCACTAGTAGTATTTGGGTCACTGGTGCAGGGTCTTCCATGAGCTCAGGCATAGGACAGCAGCTGAGGGCGTCTGCACTGCTGATGCTTTTTCCCAGCCGGTGGGTCAATTTGTAGTTGTAGCCTGTCAGGAATATGGACCATCGTGTCATTCTAGGGGACATATAGTTCGATGTTTGTTGGTTCCCCGCGAGGAGCCCCAGCAGTGGTTTATGGTCGGTGATTAGTTCAAATCTCCAACCATACAGGTATTCGTGGAAGCGTTTGATGCCAGCCACTGCAGCCAGCGCTTCCTTGTCCAGCTGGCTGTAATTCCTTTCCACTGGGGACAATGTCTTGGAGTAATATGCTATGGGGGCTTCTGCGCCATTTGGGAGGTGGTGACTAAGGACGGCCCCCACTCCAAAAGGCGATGCATCACAGCTCAGCAATAGGGGAAGGGTCTCACTGTATTGAATTAGGATGCTGTCGGATGAGAGTAGATCTTTTACGGTGGCAAATGCGTTTGCTTATCTCGGTCCCCACGTCCACGTCTTCCCCAAGAGTCTGTGGAGTGGTTCAGCAACGGTTGCCTTCTGTTTCAAGAAAATACTGTAAAAGTTCAGTAGTCCTAAGAAGGCTTGCAATTCGGTTTTATTGTTTGGGGTCGGCACTTTTTTAATGGCTTTCACTTTGCTGTCTGTGGGGCGAATGCCGGACCCATCAATTAAGAAACCCAGAAATTCAACCTCTTTTACGCCGATCTTGCATTTTTATTTCTTTACTTTGAGCCCCCTTTTTTGGAACCTGCCCAAAGTTTCTTTTAGTCAGCTCATAAGTTGTTCCTTTGATTCCCCTAAGATGAGGACATCATTGAAATAAGGAACTACCCCTGGGAGACCTTGTAGTAAGCACTCCATCATGCTTTGGAATAGCCCTGGGGCTACGCTTACTCCAAATTGCAGGCGTTTACACTTGAATGCCCCCCTGTGAGTTACTATTGTTTGGGCCTCTGCGATGGCAGCGTCCACCGGTAATTGCTGGTATGCCTGTGCCAAGTCCAATTTGGCGAATATTTGGCCGTTCCCCAATGAGTGCAGTAGGTGTTGCACCACGGGCACCGGATATGCGTTTTGTTGTAGTGCCTTATTAATGGTGCACTTATAGTCAGCGCAGATGCGAATGGAGCCATCTGGCTTAATTTGGGTGAGTATTGGGGTCTCCCACCTGGCATGGTCAACTGGCTCCAGAACCCCTTGGGCAATAAGTTTGTCCAATTGTTCATCCACTTTGGGTCTTAGCACAAACGGGACGTTTCGGGGTTTTAGCCTGATGGGGGTGACACTGGGATCTAGGTTAAACGAAATGGGTTTGCCAGTATATTTACCTAGACTCCCATCGAAAACATCCCCGAAATCCACCAGCAGCTGGTCCAGTTCGTCTCCCTTGATTCGGTTAAGGCCGGTGATGCCTATTCCTAATGGCTTGAGCCACTCCACTCCTAGCAGTGTGGGTTGGTCCCCCGCGATGACGGTCAGGGGTAACTTTCCTGTGAAATCCTTGAAGTGGATGTGGACTTCGGCTCGGCCTAGGACTCGTATGGGGTTTCCCTGGAAATCGTTCAGTCTTATGTGCTGAGGCTTAAGTTGATTCCTCGAGGCCTCTGTCTTGATGCGTTGCAGGGTGTCCCACGACATGATGGTGAAGACCGAGCCCATATCTAACTCCATTTTGCATGGAGTCCCTTCGATGGGAACAATCACGTGGAACTTGTCCCCTTCTCCCGTGTCCGAGTGACCCACCGTGGTATGATAGATTCCCCGGTTGTCGGAATATTGTCCCTGGGATTTGGAATATTGTCCCCGGTTGTCGGAGTATTGTTCCTCCTATCGCTTGTTCCTTTGGAACCTGGGTCTGGTGTTCCCCTGTCGTCCTGTTCCCATGGGTTGTTTGGGCGGGAAAGGGGTCGGTTGGGTGGCTCTGCAGGCCTCGCCTATGTGGCCCTTGCGCTGGCACCTTCGGCAGATGGCTTCCTTAAAGCGGCAAGTTGCTCGGGCATGTGCCCCCAGACATCTCGAACAGCGGGGTTGTTTAAACTCATCGTCTCTGGGGCTTATCCTTCTTTTGGGATAGACACGGTGCACGGCTTCCTCCTCTTCCGATTCGCCCTCATACTCTGGGACCTCGGTCATCCAGTCAGGCTCACAATGGGTACGATGGATGCCGCTTGTTTTCTTGAGATTGGCCTGTATCTCAAAGATGGAGCATCTCCCTGGTTCCATTCCTAATATCATCGGGTATCTACTACTTCTTAAAACCCTGAAGAGCTATGCTTCAAAGTGCACAGGAGTACTTCTATAACATCCATCTGCTATTCCTTTGAGCAACAATTTCTGGATTTACAGGGTTGCCTTCAGCTTCCAGGCTCTCCTTGAAAAGACTTGGTTTAAGGAGTTGTAGACAGTTGATGTGTTAACATCAATGTGCTCTCCAAAGCACCTTTTTGCCTTTGATTATGAAGCACTGCACAGCCCTAATGAAAAGTTGCTACTTGCATGTGTCAACAATACTGGGCTAGACAGATGAATGGTTTGACTCAACAGAAAGCAAATTTCAAGCGTTCCTTTTCTGAAGAGGAAAACAAACAGGCACACAAAACTGACTCTCAACAATGGATGTAATAATCTCTTCAACAAAATTTCATCCTTTCTTTTCCAAGCATGCATCCTGATTCAACTTGTGACCAGGTATTTTGTTACTCTGAAATTCATAATTTGCTGGGCAATGTTTTTCATATATTTGTTACAAATTTCATTTGCAATTTTGATAGATTTGTTAAAAGATTTCCATTAGGAAAAACGGTTGTTACGTTTTCCAAGACTTTGAGATTCATAGCCCTGAACAGATGATGCACAATATAGTTTGGGGAAAAAATGACTCCAGCATTTATGAGGGTTCAGGTCACTTAGAAGGAATAGGAAATCTTGAGTTAATTCCGGTAGCATTTTTTTTTTAAAAGAAAGTTTATCCCTAAGGAACAAATCTAATATGATTCATTAATATACAACTTGATTTGCAAGAGCATGTCTTTAAAGCTCTGGGTTAAAAGAAATAATATTCAGACTAAACTTACCAATTACATTTTAAATTATGTAATTTGCTTCCATCAATTCATCTATGATCCAAGTGCAGCACATGTCTCACTATAGAGAGTCAATCTTCCATTTTCAAGTAACCCAGTTAAGGAACACGGTGGCTCATGTGGTTAGGACGTTGGGTTGGAGGTAATGTAAGTCCATGTTTGAGACCCGAGTGCTGCCATGGGTTGGGGTGAGCTCTCATCCTTCACTCCAGCTCCTCCCAGGGACATAAAAGGAGCCCCCAACTGGGCGTTCCCCAGTCAATGATGATGTCACCAGCTAATCCTTTCAACCTGAAAGCACCTTGGTGCTTCTGACAAGAATGCAATATGAAGTGACCCAGTCTAACTTATATTTAAAAGTCTAAGAAATAAGAGGAAAAATATTGCTTGTCAAGTGTGAGCAGCTGGATAACAGATTGAGCAGGCCCCCAGATCACTTGGTCTTAGTCTAGTCCTTCTATTCTACAGTGCCATTGATAGAGTTGATTTTCATAGTTGAACTGATCGAGACTTAAACATTTTGAAATGGTATATGGATTTTTCACCTGTGTTGTCTCTGGTGCTTGTTTGGGTTTGGGGTTTCATGTTGTTTCCTCTGCTTTGGCAGCATATAAAGGGTCATATGGATGTGTTCTATAGTGCCTGAATCTTCCAATGGTCATTGAGAGCAGCCCCTGACAGAACAAACTAAATGCAATTAACTACAAAGTTATGATGAAAAGAAGGTGGCCTTTTGCTTATTTCTTTTTTGGTTTTCTACTCTACCTGTTCTCCAGGGGCTCAAGGTGGCTTATATAGGAATTATTATAACTTCTCAACAATTGCTTTGTGAAGATGAATAGGTTAGTCCAAAGCCACCTATTGTTTCTAGTCTGAGGGGGACTTGAACCTAGGTTTATTATTATTTTCCATTTTCTTTTTCTTTTTATAATTATTTTTTTATTCAATTTGCTCTATTTATCTATTTTTCCTTTGATTAATAGATTATAAAGTGTGTTTCTCCCTCCCTCCCACCCTCCCTCCCTCTTTCGCTCTCTCTCTCTCATCTATTTATCTATCTACTTAGGTAGATCTACTATCTACTGCA
>QLTV01001692.1:366305-377247 GCA_003457575.1 Thermophis baileyi | reverse complement strand
ATACATACATACATACATACATACATACATACATACATACATACATACACACACACTCACACACTCACTAAGTAAGAATACAATACAAGGGAGACTTTAATAAGTAAACAGTTTAAACCTCTAGTGTAACAATTATTTTGATGTGAGTTGCAATGTTTTTTTAATGTTATACTCAGCTTTGAATGAAAAAAAAAACCTAAATAAATTTAGGCTGTACTATTGCCATCTTGGCAAAATCACGAAACTGCGTCTCACTTACTTTGGCCATATCATGCGGGGGAATTCAATGGAGAAAGCAATTATGTTTGGAAGAGTTAGTGGTAAAAGGAAACCAGGCTGTCAAAGAACACAGTGGCTGGACACCATCAAAGCTGACACCAGCCAGAACATAGAAAAACTCAGAGAAGTAATGCAAGATTGGAAGATGTGGAGAGAATTTGCCCATAGAATCACCAAGAGTCAGACATGACTGAATGGACATCATCATCATCATCATCATTGACATTGTCTTAAATTTATAATTAAAACTGATAGAATATTTTTTCTTTCTCCTTTCCATTCTCAATATTCCTAGATATTTAAATAATAGAAGACTAATGGTTTTTAAACATATGATATAAGCATCAATGTATAGAAAAAACACAATGTACTGAGTAAGAAAAATTAATAACTACATTATTAGTACACAATATACTAATATTAAGGGGGAAAAGGAGAATAAAATTGCCTTCTTCATAGCACTGTACGTAGAAAGTTAATTCTAAATCAGAGTAGATACAATCTATCGGTAATAATTTTTCAACATTATCTAATGTTAGATAGTACATGATTGAACGGCATAAAATGCCTAATTTTAGGGTAATACATCACACAGAACTATTTCTCCCTCCAAATTTCTTATCAGTTTGTATATGACTATGAATATCAATGATTTCAACCAGCCTTTTCTTCATTTGTGGAAATAGCTCCCATTCATTGTCAGAGTATGGACAAGGGCATGTTCTCAGTCCTGTTGTGGTAAGGGATTTTTTACTTGTGCCCTAGTCTCCTGATTGTTAATTCATTTTGTCTACATATATATGATTCCAGAATTTTTATATCTGGAGAAGACCTGGACATAGTAGAGTACTACATATACTGTTACATATTCATCTAGCAAGGAGCTGAGGCTCCACTCAGGTCCGCCGGAACGGTGGGAAAAATACTCAAACCTGATTGGTTAGAAGTCTGACAGCTCCCTATAAAAGGGAGAACTGTCAGACAACTATTTGCTGAGATACAAAATGGAAGAGGAGGTAGTGAAAGAGGTGATGATAACATGGGCAAAAAAATTTGGCTACAATATAGAACTGGAGAAATGGGAGAAAATTTGGAATAAAAGTTATAAATTGATGATGTCTGTAGCATACAAAGAAAATATTTATAAAATGTTCTATAGGTGGCACCGCCCACCAGCAAAAATAGCAAAAATGTACCCCAATTCATCACCAGAATGCTGGAAATGTAAACAAAATCAGGGAACATACTACGGTACCACATGTGGTGGTCATGTCAAAAAGTTAAGCAATATTGGCATAGGCTAAGGAAATGGATCGAAGAGATAACAAACCAGCAAATAGAAATAAAACCGGAATTATTTTTATTAGGAATACCTACAGGGAACCAGGACAAAAAAAATGCAATATTTAATTTTACATATTATAATAGCGGCAAGAATAGCATTTGCACAAAATTGGAAGAACAATAATATACCGTCGGAGGAATGTGTGATTAAGAAAATTCTAGAGTGCGCAGAAATGGACAGGCTCACAAAAGAAATGAATGATAAAGAAGAAACAGAATATTACAAGATATGGAATGATTGGTATAAATGGCTAGATGACAGGTGTAAAGGTTAAGAAAGATTAACCCCAAAGAAGGTATAGAAGTCAGAAAGGAGCAATGAATTTGTAGAAATGGAATTGACATATAAGAAATGACTGTAATATTGTGTATTAGAATAGAAGTATATATAATGATGGAAATATAAGTATAATTAATTGTAAACTGAAAAAGAGGGACAAATGGATGTAAAATGGATGTAAATCGATATAGAAAGATTGTCAAAAAGTAGATTGCAAAAAATCTTTTTAAGAAAATGTTCAATAAAAATTATTTTTTTTAAAAAAAGGAAAGATTCGAGTGCTTCATGGAAACAAACGATCTCATGGGGCTCTCCGACAATAGAAAGAGATAACTCTTTCTCAGCTATTGTGCGATAGATGTTTTCAACACAGCCAAGATACTCGTCACCCCGATGCCAGTACGAACAGTGCCATGGACCACCCTGCAAAACACATTGCAGGCGCACTATGCCCCTGAAAAGTCAAAATTTGTGAAACGAAGGGAATTCCACCGCAGGGTTCAAGAAGAGAACAAGAGCGTGTACCAATTTATTGCCGCCCTCAGGAAAGCCCCAACAGGTTGAGAATTTAGAGAGCTGGAAGACGTGTTGTTAGAGCAACTCATCAGCGGCGTAAGAGACATGAGATTACAAAGGTGGTTGTTAGAGAAGCCAAATCTCACTCTGCAGACTGCATTAGATGAGGCCAGAGCAACCGAGTCTTCCAACCAATCAGCGGCGGTGCTTCAAAAAAATGGCGCCAATTCTGCTAGTTCCCACCAACCTGTCACAGTGCACTAGGAAAGCACGGAGCAGGGAGAGCAAACCGAGGATGAAGATGACATTTGCCGCTTGAGAACAGACAAAAAGAAAACCGACCCCGAGATGGAGGGAGGATCGTTCCTCTGCGCCAGCTGCGGGGATCATCACACCAGGGCTCTGTGCAGATATAGAGAGGCCACTTGCCAGCAGTACGACCAGAAGGGTCACCTAGCCAAAATCTGCCAGGCCAGCCAACCCATCTTGTTCAGCACAAGAAAACCAACAACTCTGGCCACCCAGAAAACGCATGGAGGACAAGAAAGGGGTTCGAGAGACCCGCGAACCAAAGAGACGCATACCAAACCAACATAAGACAAACGAACAATAAGAGGCAAAGAAAATTCATGTCACTGTAACAATAGAAGGCTCAAAATGTGACATGAAAATTGGTCCTCCCTGACTATCATATCCTGGGCAACAATAAAAGACGCGGTGCCGGGAATCAGGACAAACCACCTGAAACCACAAAACGTGCAGCTACGAGACTACCAGGGAAACCACATCCCTGTCATCGGCCGCAGAACATTTTTCGTAACATTCAAGAGCTTTGCCGGACCTCTGGAAGTAACTGTGGTCAAAGACGCACTCCCACGTCTGCTCGGACTGGACTGGTTCGAGGCCCTGGGCATGGAAGTGACCGGCATCAATGCTATCCAGGACGATTACGTAGACCAGCTGGCCCGGGAGTTCGATGACATTTTTAACGGTGGACTAGGCAAGTATACGGGGACACCCATTACTTTCAGCCTAGACCCAAGCATTGCTCCGATCCGAATAAAGCCACGCAGACCCCCTCTAGTACTACGGCCCAAAATTGATAAGGAATTGGACAAATTAATTGGCCAAGGGATCTTAGAGCCAGTGGACCATGCAAAATGGGAAACCCCAATTGTGACGCCTATTAAGGCTGACAGCTCAATCTGCATCTGTGCAGATTACAAGTGCACAATCAATAAGGCACTCCAGCCGAGCGCCTATCCCATGCCAGTTGTACAGCAATTGCTGCATTCCCTGGGCAGAGGAACAATCTTTGCCAAACTCGACCTGGCGCAAGCGAGCCAGCAATTGCTGGTCGATGAGGCCACCGCGGAGGCACAGACCATCATCACCCGCTGGCTCCAATTCGGAGTCAGCATGGCCCCCGGGCTCTTCCAGAGCATCATGGAACGGTTGCTACACGGCATACCAGGGGTGGTCCCCTACTTCGATGATGTACTAATAGCGGCAGCTAGCAAACCCGAGCTGATAGACTGCCTTAAACTAGTCCTTATGCGGTTTAGGGAAGCTGGGCTCAGAGTGAAGCGGGAAAAATGTAGAATAGCAGTCCAGGAGGTTGAGTTCCTGGGATACTTGATCAACGGATCAGGAATACATCCCACAGAGAGCAAAATAAAAGCTATCAAGGAAGCCCCCACCCCTACAACCAAAACGGAGCTCCAGGCATTCCTGGGTCTCCTGAATTTCTATAGTATATTTTTGCCGCACAAGGCAATGGTGGCAGAACCCCTCCACCGACTACTCGATAAAAAAGCAACGTGGCAGTGGGGACAGGTCAAGGCCACCGCGTTTGCAGCAGTCAAAAAACTCTTATCCTTGGACAGTATCCTGATTTAATACAATGACACATGGCCATTGATCCTGACTTGTGAGGCCTCACCATTCAGGGTCAGGGCTGTCCTCAGCCACCGCATGTCCAATGGAACTGAGGCACCCATTGCTTTTTATTCGAGAACCTTGTCAGCCCTGGCTGCAGTTGCAGGGGTCTGGCAATTTCACGAATACTTATTCGGCAGGACATTTGAGTTGGTCATGGACCACAAGCCCCTACTGGGTTTACTGGCTGGTGACTGCCCAACCCCAATCGTGCTGTCGCCTAGAATGACTCAGTGGACTATTTTCCTGGCAGCCTACAGCTACACCCTGGTGCATCGGCCAGGAAAATCCCTTGGCCACACTGATGCACTCAGCCGATGCCCCCTCCTGGAACTTTTGGACGACCCCACTCCGGTCGTTTCGGCCCTAATGATCGAGGACCGCCTCCAGCCCAATCACAGCAGCCGAAATAGTGAGGCATTCCGCCAAAGGTAAAGTGTTAGCCCAGATTCTGAATTGGGTTTGGAGAGGGTGGCCACTGGGGCTGCTTAAAGGGGAAGTACAAGCATTTTTTACTCGGCAGCATGAGCTGTCTGTCATTAAAGGCTGTTTGCTATGGGGGGAACGGGTCATGGTTCTGCAGAAATTAAGGCAAATGGTACTAACGGTCTTGCACGAAGGGCATCCTGGAATAGTCAGGATGAAGGCGCTGGCAAGGAGCTATGTCTGGTGGCCAAATTTAGATAAAGAGATAGCCGAATGGGTTGCCACATGCTCGCCTTGCCAGGAATCCAGAGCAGCCCCCCCACTGCCCCTGTCAGGGAATGGGAAGTCCCCAAAGCTCCCTGGGGAAGAATCCACATTGACTTCACAGGACTGGTGAAAGGCCAGACCTTCCTCATAGTAATAGATGCCTACTCTAAATGGCTGGAGATAATACTCATGCCCTCAACCACAGCTGAAGCAGTAATTCGAGTACTGCGGCGACTGTTTGCCACCCATGGCCTACCAGACGTACTGGTCTCAGACAACAGGCCCCAATTCACGGCCGCCCTATTTGAATTGTTCCTGGCCGGGCTGGGAATCAGACATGACCTCGTTGTTCCTTTCCATCTGGCCAGCAACGGACTGGTCAAAAGAATGGTCTGGTCAGCCAAGGAAGACTTAGCAAGGATGGGCCCTGGGGACTGGCAGGCCCGGATCGACAAATTCCTGCTAATACAACATATCACACCCACGGCCACAACTAATAGGAGTCTGGCTGAATTACTAATGGGCCACTGACTCAGGTCCCAATTAGACCACCTGCACCCTGACTATATTGCACAAACTCCCCCAGACTCGACCAGTAGAACACGAGCTTTTAATACAGGGGACAAGGTATATGCCCACAGCTACACAGATGGGCCTCTCTGGATCCCTGGCAAAGTGGTTGAAGTAACCAGACCCAAATCATACAAAGTAGAACTGGAGGACGGAAGGCTATGGCAGCGGCACATAGACCAACTTCATAGCAGTATTGAAACCTCCGGGCTAATGCAACCAGAGGTAGCTCAAACCGACAAGCGCCAAGACCATACAGTCCCTAGCCAGCAAAATGAACCAACACCTGAGATAAACTCAACCCCATTTAAACAACGGTTTGACCCACCTCAGGAACCATGGATCCAGCGAGGAACGCCCAAGGAGGCAGGCCCGAGTTAGCTGACTACACCCCAGATTGCCGCCCAGAAAATCCCATTGGTAGGGCCAGCAGCAGCAGCCGCCCCAACCGAACGGAGACACTGCCGAGGCAACTGAGCTGCGCAGGTCAAATAGGGCACGACATCACCCCTCCTACTTACGCGACTACGTCCAATCTACTTCTCCGATTGAGCAAAGGCCCAACAAGGTGGGGAGGGGTGTTACATATTCATCTAGCAAGGAGCTGAAGCTCCACTCAGGTCCACCGGAATGGTGGGAAAAATACTCAAACCTGATTGGTTAGACAGTCTGACAGCTCCCTATAAAAGGGAGAACTGTCAGACAAGGCTTTGCTGGGTTACTGAACTGTTAATCAATAAAGAGATGTTGTTAATAGTTCCAGCCATGTTTTGCCTCTTCCATCACCCGATCTAACACATACCTTGGCCAACGGATCTCAATGGAAGGTGATACAATAAAGGAAATTAAACAGAGTGTTAAATGTGGTTGGCAGGCTTTGAGCAAGCTAAGCATAATTTTCAAGAACAACCTCCCCCTATGCCTGAAGAGAAAAGTTTTTGATCAGTGTGTGCTACCTGCTCTAAGATATGCCGGTGAAGCATGGACACTAAGCTCACAATCAATACAAAAGCTACGAATGGTGCAAAGAGCCATGGAAAGATACATGCTCGGCATCACAAGACAAGATAGAAAGATCTGCACATGGTTTAAAGAACAAATAAAAGTATATGATATCATCAAGAGACTAAAAGAATTGAAATGGAAATGGGCTAGTCACATAGCAAGAAGAACTGATGGCAAGTGGACTAAGGCAGTCATAGAATGGAGCCACTTGATAAAAAGCATCCACGAAAGAGACCTAAAACAAGATGGATCGACGACATCAGCAAGTATTGCAGGCCCAATTGGCAAAAGAAACCTCAGGACCATATTGGCTGGAAACCTGCGGAAGAGGCTTTCATCCTGCAGTGGATAGACAATGGCTAAAATAATAATGATGATGATATATGATTTGAAGTAGGCATTTTCTGTAAAAGCCCCTTCCTTCCATGGTAAAACTCACTTAAAATTGACTGATAGTTGAACATCATAGATCCTGGGCAATTATTGTACTTGATCGCTGAGGAGGCATTGGACAGCCCACTCCACGGGGTCAGTTAAGGCTAGCACATTTTAATCTACCTAAAATCAGGTAGACTAAAATGTTCTACCCTAAACTTACCCCATTTTGAGGTAATTTATCTTTTGGCTTTTTAGAAATTAACAAATGAATATGTGATTTAGTGTGACATTTAATAGTCTTCTTTTGAAACAAGGCTTTATTGCAAACAATACAATAAATGATACAGAGAATTTTTTCTCCTGTTATTTTTATATCAGTTCCAAGAGTTAGCAGTGGTTGAATAGATAGGGAAAGCCTTCATATTTTCATTCTGTGATCATTTGAAATAAGGTTCAGCACAGTGTCACTTCATTTTTACCTTCATTTTTCAGATAGGTTTCTGGATGATTCTGCCAGTTCAAACATTGGATGACAGGGGAACTGTTAGATTTGGGCGCGAAAGAAGAGGCGAGACGTAGGAACAGTTCAGCACCTTTTATTCTCCTTAGCTGAATGCAATACGAACTGCTGGCAGGCTGCAGGGAAGCCGCTTTTAAGGGCTTCCCTGTAGCCTAGCCAGCCACTGACAGCAGTTTATTTCTCCCACCGCTAGATTAGCCAATCAGTGGCGGTTATGCAAATCTGTGCTATGTACGGCTGTACGTAACAGGAACGAAGGACTTTTAACTACTGTTAGTCTTCAAAGAAAATACGCAACAATACTAAGAAAATTTTCATGGCAAAGAAATCAAGGGAGTGCTCGGTAATTTTAAAGACCAATCCACAATCTTTTTTGTCCATACCAATTTAGTATAGATACAGCTGATTTACTACTCATATGCCTGACCAACTTTATTAAATTGACTTCAGCTTTAGAGTGGAATAGGACCATGTGATGGATCCATCTCTTCCTGCCACAATGGTATGGAAATAATCTTTTCTCTCTTATGTTTTTCATTTCTGTGAACTTATTCCTTTGGGTTATTTCTGGCAGCAGCTGGGTGACCGTCTGTGCTCAAGAGCTAAGAAGGGTTAGTCCAGGTTAATACTTGGATGGGACATTGTATGGCTTTAGGTAGGCAAGAAACTTGAAATAACATTTTAGGAGGTGCAGAAAACCCATTTTCTCTTCCGGAGTTAGAAACTAAATTTCATATTATATAGGAACCTTTTGTTCATTACTCCTTATGTGTTAAATAGCTATATTTCTAAATTAAACATACAGAATGTCAACTGCTCCATAAAAAAGGTTTTCTCCGTCTTTTCAACTAATAACGTCTCTCTGTTGAAGGTGCAATAGGCCAAATATGTCTTGCATCGGTATATAATCTGATTGTGTTCAAATGATTGTTCACCCAAGGGCACTGGAGAAGACATTGGAAATGGTTCACATTTAATTCTAAGACTTTGATATATCATAGCCAAGATGGTAGTAACCAAATGCAAAAATGGTGAGAGAACAAACATACCAGGAAAGTTTCCTTAAACAAGATGAGGAAGTCACTGCTACTGGTTTTCTATTCAGTGGTCTGATTTGCACTTCCTTCTTGTCCAGCAGATTGAGCCACCTACCATTTTGGAACAATGGAAATGGAGGGCATTGTCCTCAGCCTAGTCCTAGGCTGCTGAGAAGGTGGCCTCCACCCAGGGCTTCTTACTCTTTAGCAAAAGTAGCATTTCACCCACTCCCTACTTTCCAGTGCAAATAGAGTGGTCCAGTCTTATTGCTGTGTTTTATTTTCTCTTGCAAAAAAGCTTCTGTTTGTTTTATTCGACTGGTATGTGTTTTGGTGGGCACCTCCCAGGGGTGGGTTCCTCCCGGTTCGGACCGGTTCTCCCGAACTGGTAGCGGCCCGCTGGTGACATCACGATGACGTTACCGAACCGGATCGGTCGGTGCCGGTCCGTGGGGGCCGCCATCTTTTTTTTTGAATTTTTTTCAAATTGTTTTTGAATTGTTTTTTTGAATTTTTTTTTCCTTCTGAGCATGCACAGAAGCCAACTTCTGGCACTGGGCATGCGGTTGCTATCTTTTTTTGGCTTAAAAAAAATAATTGGATTTTTTGTTGCTGCGCATGCCCACGCGGCACGCCCACACGGTGCGGGAGGGAGCGAACCGGCAGCGAGGTAAGTTGGAACCCACCCCTGGCACCTCTCCTGTCCTCTCTGTCATCAATGGCCACTTGGTATATATATTTTTATGGGTTCTGTGTTGAAATGGCGAAATGTTGGCTATTAATATGTTGTAATACCGGTATTGTAATTCCTTTTACCAGGTTCGGCAGAGGAAAGATGAGACACTGACTTTTTTAGTTGAGCAAAATTGATGAAAACCCTAACCAAAGTGAATCTGTCCCCCCTCTTCCCGTCAGTGCTCAAAAGACTCACCCAAGCAAGGAAAAATAATTGGTGTTTACTTTCCTGAGTGGGCCAGAAAAAGAAGCAGGAGAAACCACTCCTTGGGGGAGCATGTTATCATTGTCCAGATGAAACACTCATCTGGCCAAAGCATATAAATCTGGCAAGAATTCTTATGCCAGTTTATGCACAGGAAACAAGTAATGGAAGGTTGCAACCCTCAAAAACCTCATTAAATTAGCACAATTACAATATAGTATATATACATGTTTATGAAACAAAGTTATAGTAAGAAACACCAGCCCTTTGAAATTTCCAAGTATATCCAATGTGCCATTCTGATCTTCAAAAATACATGTTAACAAGATCAGGGAAATAAAAATGCCCAAACAACAGAATTTATTTATTAATTGGAATCTTTTGAAACAAATAAAGTAATCCTGGGGCCCTTACACAGTGCAATCCAGTTAATTTTTTTCTATGTTTTTATTTATATCAATGAGAAGGTTAGTGTAGTGGATGAAGCATCAGGCTAGATACCAGGCAACTGTGAGTTCTAGTCCTACCTTGGGCACAAAACCAGCTGAGTGACCTTGGGCCAGTCACTCTTTCTCAGCCCTAGGAAGCAGGCAAGGGCAAACCGCCATGGAAATCTTGCCAAGAAAACTGCAGGGAATCAGGTCATTATCTCTATTTCAATGTAGGCTTCACATTTTAAAGGTATAATAGTTTGCCTATGTTTGGATTTCTTTATAATATAATTTGATATTATCTATAAAATATGCAGGCTGAGTATAAGTAGGAGCAGATACCTTACATAGTCTGACACTTTCAACCCTAATCCTAGATCTCATTCTAGATCTCCAGGGAGGGAACCACTGCATTTTGAAATATTTTTAGCTCGTGAGGTTTTCAAAAACCCTGTCTGGTTCAGCAGTTGAAAACTACAGCTTCAAGCTGGGCTAAAATTTCAATGATGTGTTTTCTCATACACAGAGAGAAGAACCGTTTTGTCTTTGAAAGAAGACTACTAAGAAAAGTCTTTGAAAGAAGAGAAGAGTCTTCAGACCCTCTTTTACCTCCAACGATGCTCAGAACGGGGCATGAAGTGCCAGCATGTCCAAGTCAGGCTGCCATTCCACTTTCACGAGCCTCAAAAGGCAAGCACAATAGAACAAACTTTCCACAAAGCATGAAACGGATCTCCTTAGTCTCCTGTGAAATGTGCTGTGTGCTCAAGAAGGTATATTGCAATTTCATTGTATTCCTTTCTCTCTCACAAGGGTGAAACCATTTGTGTCCTACAGTACATTGAGAAAGGGGAAGTGGTTTCCATCATCACTCCATTTCTCTCTCTGTTTTCCTTCCTTCCTTCCTTCCTTCCTTCCTTCCTTCCTTCCTTCCTTCCTTCCTTCCTTCCTTCCTTCCTTCCTTCCTTCCTTCCTTCCTTCCTTCCTTCCTTCCTTTCTTCCTTCCTTCCT
>QLTV01001692.1:340698-354956 GCA_003457575.1 Thermophis baileyi | reverse complement strand
AAAAACCATAAAAAAAACATTTTAAAAACAATTTAAAAACCCATGCACCCCATTCATGGCCGGATCTCGCAGGATTACAACAGCGAGATCAACGGCCCCAGGCCTGCCAGAAAAGCCAGGTCTTCACAGCTTTCCGGAAGGCCAACAGGGTGGGGGTAGTCCGGATCTCAGGAGGTAACTGGTTCCAGAGAGCTGGGGCAACCACAGAGAAGGCCCCCCCCCACGGGCCCGCCAGCCAGCACTGTTTAGCTGAGGGGACCTGGAGGAGAGCAACTCTGTGGGATCTTACCGGTCGCTGGGAGCTATGTGGTAGAGAGAAATAATGAAAAATGGGAGGTGTTAAGGAAATGAGTATACGCATCAGAATGTGGGGTTGCAATTTGATATCATAGAGTCAATAAAACAGAGATCTTCAAAGGCTTCAAAAATAATTTAACAAAACATATTAACACAAAGATAAGAATTTAGCACTAATCTTTAAATCTTTAGCAGATAAATCTTCTACAGAAATATAATAGAAGAATCCTTGAACGTCTGTAGTTTTTTCTTTAGTTCTGTAGCAGTATCAGGAACATGAGCAGAAACGAACTCTCTTTAGTTAATCAGTCAGTCAGTCAGTCAGTCAGTCAGTCTCAAGCTAGCCTGTTCTCCTTATATAGCAGTTAACAAGCTTACAATACATTTAAAGCAATATACAAACATAGATTAATGGTTTAAGTATACATTAGTAAACCCAATCACTTTATACATGATTCTAACACAGATAGTTGACCAGTATATGAAGAGAATGTAGGGTCTGCTTCATATAATCTTATTGTAGATAAGTAAGCAAATCAGTGGTGGGTTGCTCCCGGTTCTGCCCAGTTCTTAGAACCGATAGTGGCGGCGGCGGGAAGCTCCGCCCACCCGCCTGGGATGCTTCTGCGCATGCACGAACCGGTAACAACAGGTTTTTAGAACCCACTACTGAAGCAAATGTCTTTGCTTTCTTTATGTTATTTTACAAATATATACACTAGCCATTCCCAAATGTCTCTGGATGGCTAATAAAATTATAAGCAACAATATTAGCATCACAGCTATGACTAAATTCCACAGACATTCATTTATGGCACCATTTAACTCTACTATCAGAAATAAGATTGTCATTTCACGTTTACTGAAAATCAGACATTAAGGTTTCTTTTCTACAATTTTGTTCCAAACCCCTTTCGAATGTTGTGTAAAATCTGAAATATTCTTCCATGTTCTCTCTAGAATGCAACAAGACAGCTGGTGGATCTTGGAACCACAAAGAGAGAGGTCAAAGAGCTTAGGGGAACCTCAATTAAGTCTTCGTACTAATCTGTCATTTAATCTGTTTTGATCTTCGTCTCAACTAGGTTTCACATTGTCCTCAAGTTAAATAGAAGATGACTTTATTGGTAATCCTTTAGCAAACATTCTATCTGGCATTTGTGGTGAAATATCTGGTCAAAAGACTCACTTTGTCTCTGCTTGTATACCCTTTCTTTTATCCTTCTGCCAGTTAAAGAAATCCACTGTTGGACTTGTTTGTTAGAGGTTGCTGAAAATTTTAAATGGATATATCAGAGGAAAGCTTGCATCAAAATCATTATGCAGAAAGATACATCATTTGCCTGATAGTTGTATGAAATATGGAAATACTCCTTGGGTGATTCTGCCAAACAGTCAGCAAGATATTTAACTATCTGCTCGTGTACATTTAAAAACAGCTGGTACACCTGCTCAGGCTAGAATAATGTGAGAAAATCTTTCCACATAATGTGAAAACGCAGCATGTTGACATATGGTCTAATCCTATTTGGTGCCATTCTGGGAAATAAGCATACGAGATTAGGAATTTGTAGCAGAAAATCATAAACAACTTATGGCATTGCAAGATGATTCACCATGTATGGGTAAATGAGTGCTACTTTATTAGCACAGCCATGATTATCAATGATGTTCTACAGATGGCAGGTCCACAGAGAACCGGCTAAGAGCTCATAAAAAGTGCTAAAATGTGGTAAGCACATCGAGGAATACAGTTAGTGCAAAGTCCCGGAAGAGATATTTAGAGGTTCCTTTGCTTGTTCTTAATTCATTACATCACAGTTTTGTCCACTTCTTCTTTATAAAGCTCCTAAAACTGTGGAAAATTGTGCTAACATTAGCTCCCGAGGCCATACTCTTGATTTTTCCAGGATATACTTCTAGGAAATGTGACAAAAGGTAGAAGTCTACTGGATTTCTCTTACTTTTTCTAATCCCCTTTTAAAAGTATACAGGCAGTGTTTATTTAGCGACTACTGCTCATTTACTGACTATTTGCACTCATGACAGTGATGAATAGAATAGAATAGAATAGAATTTTATTGGGCAAGTATGATTGGACACACAAGGAATTTGTCTTGGTGCATATGCTCTCAGTGTACATAAAAGAAAAGATACGTTCGTCAAGAATCATAAGGTACAACACTTAATGATAGTCCGGGTACAAATAAGCAATCAAATCATATTAGGAAACAGTCAATATAAATCGTAAAGATACAAGCAACAAAGTTACAGTCATACAGTCATTAGTGGGAGGAGATGGGTGATGGGAATGATGAGAAGATTAATAGTAGTGCAAACTTAGTAAATAGTTTGACAGTGTTGATGGAATTATTTGTTTAGCAGAGTGATGGCGTTCGGGAGCTATGAAAAAAATAGGTTTGCGACCATTCCTCCTATGTTCAACCTTCAGAGGACTGTAAAGCAAAGGAAAGCTGAAGTATGATTGTGAGTACACTTGTGGTTTCACTCAGTGACTGCTTCACTTAATGACTGAGTTGCTGGTCCCAATTGTGGTAGGTAAAGGAGGGCTACTTGCATGCTTTGGAGGGGATTCCTGTGTCTGCCTTTATTGTAAATAAATACAAAGTAAATCTATGAAGTGGATGGGTCAGACCTATGGAACAGGATTGAAAGTTTGACCTGGGACGTAAAGAAGGAATAAGTGAACCATTAATAAGGGGACCTGCAGAAAAGGTTAGACCGTCCTGGGAAAGATGAAAGTGGGAGAAAGAAATTCAAAATAACTCTGCTTTTTCTTAGTACAAAATGGTATAGAGAGAAGTTTGAACACATTTTGATGATTGTGTATTACAATATTACATATTAAAATAAAGAGCATCCGTGAAATCCCTGCTATGTTTGGTGCTTGACCTGGCCTATCTTAAAGGGCCAACATCAATCAATCTTCCAAGTTTCTCTTTGTCTCTTTATTTATTTATTTATATTTATATTTATTTATTTATTTATATTTATTTTTATTTATTTATTTATTTATTATTTGGTTTGTTTGTTTGTTTGTTTGTTTATTGGTTTATTTGTGTTTTGTTTGGGGAACATTTCTCCCCAAGAATTTTTTGGGTTAATTTTTCCTGGGTATTGATGTTAGGCTGATTGGTCTGTAGTTTTTTTTTTTTTTTTTTTTTTTTTTTTTTTGTTTGTTTGTTTGTTTGTTTGTTTGTTTATTTATTTATTTATTTATTTATTTATTTATTTATTTATTTATTTATTTATTTATTTATTTGGTTGATATGGCTGCCCATCTCAAATACATGACTCTGGGTGGTTAGTAATACAAAAATAGTAAAATCCTCCTTAAGAGATGGCAGGACCAACCCTCTCTTAAATATGGATTAACTACCACCAGGGCCTAGCCACATGTCCTTTCCTGAGTGATCTTGATCACTCACAGAGGACATGAGTCTAACCCAGAGGCTGCTGAGTTAACAGCCAGGCCGATGTACATTCCAGCAGCAGCAACAAGATCAACAAACATAGCTGCCTGCTTCTCACAGTGGCCGTGCATCTAGCAGATTCTCCAATTCTATCATCTTCGAATAAAAGGACTTTCTTTCATTATTGCTCATCTCCCAGTACAATTTCCAGAGGTGGCTGCCATGCTACCTGCTCATCCTCTAGTACCAGGGCACCATAGAAGTCCACATTTTCACCTCTGTCCCTGCTCTGCTGCAACATTCTCTTTCATTCAGTTTTCCAGATCATCTTTTCAGTTGGCCTTTCTCTCATTCTCTACTCTTCTCAGTTCATCTTCCCAGTTTGCTCAATCCACCCAGTCCTTCTCCAAATTCACCTTGATTACTTTCAACCTTCCTCCTAGCTTCTTCCTGATTTTTAATCTCACTCTATCTATACATAACCCTAATGCTACCTTCAAATATGCCACTACCTCTCCTACATGCCCCAAATATAGGGCATGTAGGAGAGGTAGTGGGCCCCTTAACCCACCAATGTGATGTTCTCTGCATCAGATAAACCAATCAACTGCATACCTTTGGTCCTCAGCCTTGGGAAAACCCAACTGCTCCAGATACCAAATTAATTTAGCTCTTTCTTCTTCTATGAAATGTCATGGTGAACAGTTTTTCCAGCTGTCTGTAGAGAAAATATCATTTTAAATTTAGAAGCATCTTCCTTTGGGGTTAATGTGGAAGTTGAAAGAAGTGATGAAGGGTAATACCTTTATACCTCAATTTGTTCAATGAGTGACACTTCCTTCACTAAAAAGAAGTGACTTTTTATTTAGCAATGATGGAGGTAACAAGTAAGCTCTTTGCTCTTTATGTTTTGGCTTGATTGCCTGATTATGTGTTTCTGTCATTTGCTTACACTGCGTGTTAAAACACGATAAAGTTAGTCTCTGGTGCTTCTTTTCCAACAACTAAACAGTAAATGGAAAATTCTTCCTGGCCAGGAGGAAAGGTTAGTGATCAAACAATCAAATTATTCTCTATTAAACTAGGATCAGTTCCATAGCTAATTAATCTTTTCTCAATAGTGAGCAGTTCTGTTTGCTCAACTGCTGAAGTTTGCTATGGGGATCATATTGGATT
This sequence comes from Thermophis baileyi, assembly GCA_003457575.1. Taxonomy (NCBI): domain Eukaryota; kingdom Metazoa; phylum Chordata; class Lepidosauria; order Squamata; family Dipsadidae; genus Thermophis; species Thermophis baileyi. The sequence continues at coordinate 350,049 of QLTV01001692.1, read as the reverse complement.
ACTCTCTTATGCTCACTTTTAATTAACATTTGGAGGAAATATGATAGCAATGGAAGAAAAAGCTGCTATTATAGGAACTACTAAGCTGTGTTTAGACTCAGTTAATATAGGTGGATGGACAGATGCTGGAAGGAGACAAACACATTTGTCTTATCATAAAATGGGAGACGAAAACAGATTTGTCCTTTGATTAAATATGGGCAAATTTAGGAATTTAAGTAGTGAGGTCTGACTGTAGATTCACACAGTCACATTTGTCTTTAAAGTAACTTAGCACAGAGGTACAAAATCCGACTCTTTTATTAGGCCTAGCAGCTCTTCCAGAATATGAGGAGTGCTAAACTTTGAGCCAAAGTTTATCACCTTTTTTGGGTTCATTCTCATTAGGTTAGCAACTTACCCTAGAAGGAGCACTTCTAACTTATCTGGATTAATTATTTTTTTTACTATATCCAACTGATCATTAATACTAGACAATTTTGTAGGAACTGAACAAATTCTTCAGATTTCATCTCTTGAGGGTTTTTTTTTGTCACAGCAGAAACCAATTGCATTTTAAGTTTACCAGTTGAAAAAGGAGAGAAGGCCTATGGTTCTTTGTTGACTTCCCTAAACTTTCCTTAGTGCCAGAACAACACGAAATGACACACCTGTTCTTCAATCTGATGATGCCTTCTTTAATGTTCAACTAAGCACCAAATCTGCACTTTTAGGGGTGAACTTGAAGTTCCAAGAATGGTGCAGTATAAAATTCAAGTTATGTCATATTCATGAGGAAAACAGTGGCTGATCAACAGTGTGAAAGGTTAAGTGAACTTTAAATCCTGATTAATTTTTTATTCATGACGGTAGAAGACAAATGGCTCAGACTTCACTATAACTCTTTACAGAATGCTCATCTACGTTTTCAGGATGAAGGGAAGGCCAACATTTCAGTAGTAGATCCTCCTATTTGAGTATAATCAGTCTGAGATTTAGTTTGTGCATGCATCATCAGATTTCAGCTTTGATTCCAGCTATGGCAGGATATGACCAGTCTAACCCCCTTGAATTCTGCTGCCCTTCAGGGTGGAAAATACTGAGCTAGGCAGACCAAAATTCTGCCTAGAATTCTGAGTCAGGATTAAGTAGCTTTTTAGGTCCCTATTTCATGAAACCTGGCACATCACGCGAAGCTCTTAAAATTTAAGGAGAAGCTGATATTGCCAAAAAATTAAAACAAAAAAGTGATTCATTCTTAAAACTGTTGTACTGTAATTTCAGTTATGATTACTGCATGCAACAAAGCTTACAGAGGAGAAAGAAGTATGTGTGCTGCAAAGACGTACACTAAGTGTGCAAATTATAATTACATCCTATATTAGCGTTGTCCTCCTTCTCCTACCTATTAAAAGCATAGTTTGAGTGAGCTCTTAGAGGATGGATATTCTAAACTTCGGATGTGAAGAGTTTTTAATATGTTGTAAGTCTATTTAGTTATACAAAATTATAGAACGTTCCAATTAAAGATCTTTTGGGGTGGTGGAAGTCTTCACTCTTGTGGAAGGTTGAAAAAGTAGTAGAAAGGTTGCTTTTTGGACCCTGATATGATCTCTTCATCCATGAGCGGCATGGTGGTCTAGTGGTGAAGATGCTCGCCTCCCACTCAGAAGGTTGAGAGTTCAAACCTAGGCAGCAACAGATGTTACTCTATCAGGGTGCAAAGAAAAGATATCTGCTGCGAACTCTGCATGGCATCAGGAAGGGTATCCGGCCAAGTAAATGTCCAGCTCCATCCAGACTCTACCCTGAATTAAGGGATTACAGGGACGTAAAAATGGAGTTATATGATTTTTCCAACCCACCCACCCCCCATTCTAAGGTGAATGGAAAAAAAAGTAAAACATGCATAGCATTCAAGTGATGCCTATGAATGAAGGGCTGTAGCAGACTTCTGCTTTACTCTGGCTAGTCCTGCTTTAGCAGGTGCCAAAAAGAGCCATAGAACTCATATTTGAGTAAGCTGGAAAGAAAAAGTCCCATCCAAGACAAGTATACCTCATTCTTTATTTATTATTTCTCTATGCTGGTCCACCTCTTTAGTCAACACATAATGGCCAAGTCTAACAAGGACAGTCTGCATTCTAATACATTTACTGAGGACTGGCTGCCGATTCAACACTACTATCAAGAGGAGACAAAATGTTTGACTAGGGCATAGTACCCCATTGAAAACAATCAGAGTTAACTGGGCAGTGGGCATCAGGCTCATAGCCTTCCAGACAAATAACAGACAAGATACACCTTCTTATGATGCTGCATATAGTGAGCTAAATTCATAAATGAATTCCAGCTGAATTGTCTGTGGTAAAAACAGTCTTTAGGCAGAGGTGGCCAACATTCATAAGTCCGAGAACCTACCATCAGATTTATGAATGTGATCAGGCTACTATTAAGTCCCATTTATTTCAATGGGAAAGAAACTCTTAACAGTCTTGTGGAAATTAATGGCCTTAAATATGGTAGTTTTGGCTTAATAATGGTCTGAATCCAAGAAACATTCTTTCTTCCTAGATCTTTTTAGTTGATGCCTCTCCCATGTCTCTTTCCATCTCCTTCTTTTTTCTCTCCTGCAACTTCTCCTACCAGGAAGGATGCTGACTGCATTAAAATAAATGTGTACCCAGTAATCCAATAAAAAAATCCATTGTTTTCTTTTACATTTGAAATCTGAATTTTGGTTTCAAATATTCTACGCTCGCTGTATCTTGCTAGTGGATTATTCATATCGTCCATTGTGTGAGCAGCATCTTCGAAGAATGTTCATCTCTGTCATCTCTGTTAATTTTGTTACAATAGTTTATTAGAGATTGACATTTTTGTAATGTTTATTTATTTTTGCGTATATATATATACAAAATCTAGGGATATAAATCTTTTGTTATGTAGGAAAACAAGCTCAAAAAGCAGACAATGCTTAAAATACTTACAAAAATAATTAAATATCTAATAAGGATTGTAAAACAGGTAAAACAGGATATAGACTATTGGAAACAGAATTGAAAAGAGCTACTTAAGACACCGAGTCAAGAGTTTCTGCTCCATAAAGAATCCATATTTAAGCATTTTTGACCGACCCAATAGCTTGAATAGTTGTTCCTGGTCTGTTTTTATATTTTCAAAGAGAACTTCATTGGCAAAAAAAAAATCAAGAATTTTTTTGGTAATAGAATACCAAATGTCTTCAGTTTGTTTTCTTGCCTAGTACAGCTTTGTCACAATCTCACTCACCCTAAGCAATCCCAGAAAAAGATGAACCAAAAGTAGTGACATAATTCCTGAAGAGTAAATGTTGGAAATTTCTATGATGGGCTTGAGAAGTACGCAGCATTTTCAACCCTGAAGACCACATCTGATGTTGGATTGTAGAGGGTCTAGATCTCATTCATCACAGTATTTAGATTTGCAAAGATGTTACAAATGAATGATTTTAAAGGAATTTAACTAACATTATTTAATGCTATGGAAGAACCCTTTGTTCCCACTTCCCTGTTTACTCTTTTGTACAGTCCATTTGGTTTTCCACATACCCGAAGCTCCCTATCAGATATGCTTGATGGAACCTTTGAAAGGTTGGCCGGGAGTGGGTGGGTGGGTGGGAGGGAGGCAGTAGAATAATATTTGGTAGTATATGATTTTGTGCATAGAGTTTCACAATGCAAACATATCTGAATTAAGCTTCCTAAAACTATATACAGGAATTGGAAGATTTTTTTTTAAAAAAGTGCATACTTCTTAGTAATAGGTAACACACATTGGAAGTAACAAGTTTCTACATTCAAACAGACTATAAGTTCATATGTATGGACTTTGATTCTCACCTTGCAGATGTTGGAAGCTGCCAATCATCCTGAATTAGATAGTCTAAATTAACATCATTGGCACTGACTCTTACCAGTTCTTCATGGACATGCCAGGGATTGAATCTGAGATCTTTGGCACCCAAAGCAGATGTTCTAGTGCTGAGATATACCTCCATTATTGCTGCTAACATCTATTTTCTCTTATGCCTTGTGATGTTTAATTGCTATAAATAATGAGTATTTTTTATATGTTTCCCTGTTTTATAACTTGGTTATACAGTGCCTAGAGTCACTTTTTGTGAGAGGAATGGCTATATAAGTTACATATATATGACCTTCCCTCCAGTGATGGGTTGCTAGCGGCTTTACAACCGGTTCGCTGAGTGCGTGCTTCGCTGTGTGCTTCGCTGCGTGCTTCACTGCACGCACGTGTGCAGTTCAGAGGTAATAGAACTTCCGCGTTGCAAACTAGGCAAGGAGCACAGAAAACAGCTGCGGAGCAGCAATTCAATCTGCCGCCCCTGATCAGCTGGGCTTCGGAAGCAGAGATAAAGGTCAGTATAACCCAGGGGCAGGCGGGCGGGCCCACTTTCACAGATACAGAGAACCGGTTCTCTCTCGGCTTGGAGTCAGCGCTACAGGTTCTAAAGAACCGGTCTGAACCGGCAGCAACCCACCACTGCTTCCCTCCCTAAAAGCTGTATTGCTGGAAATTGTGAGCTATTTAAGCCATCTAATGTTGTTGGGTTGCTTAGAACATTTCAGAAAACCCAACAACTTAATTTCACAGATGACTCAAATACCATTGATAGATAATAGATAGGTCCATAAATAGGTAGTAAGTAGAGAAATACTTAGCCAAAAATCAAAGGGAGCACTTTTTCCAACTTTCCAATAAAATTTTTCCAAGTTTATTGCTACAAGACCTCTTCTGATTTTTAGCTACGGTAAACGAACATGGGTTTTCTCTATAAAGTCTGTATAGCTGTTAGAAGTACTTCCTGTCATATTAAAGGCACATGGGTTGTAAGTATCTAATAAATACGTGCATAAGCGCACCAGCGTGCCTACCGTCCCTGTCCAAATGTTCCCTTTTATTTGTACCTATCTTATGTATTCAAACAATGTTATACTTATGTATATTATCAAATACGTACTTGACAAAATAAATAAATAAAAATAAAATAAAATAAAATACAATTTCTGCTTTCTCCAAAGGAAGAGTTATATTTGGTTTAAAAGCTGATCGTAGAAAGATCAGTTCTCCACACATTGTTAATATGTGATCCTAGGTTTGCTTTTATATCTCTCTATAAATCTCCTTTAATCCTCACATAAATGAAGGGAAAAAAACATCAGCAAACAGTTTGATGCAACTCTAAATGATTGATTGGTAATCCTGAGCTATAAAGGAAGGAAATAGATGAGGACAAGCAGTGTGTGGGCGGAAGATTATAACAAGCACCTGTCCATAATAGGGTTTAAATCAATGCAGCACTCATCTCAACTATCCAGGTTATAATACAACTTGGTAAATTAAATAACACTTGGTTGTTTTAGCAAGCAACCTTCAGCAACACAGAGATCACTTATTAGACCCTAATAAGCACTGAGTAGCTTCCTTCCAAATATCAGCCAGGCCATTCTTTCAAAGGTGTCATATTAAGTCAGGTCTAAAGGAGGAAAGACATGTGTTCATATTAGAGCCCTTTGTCATTAATATTAGATTGGTACCACTGCCAATTGCAACAACAACACTCCCCTTCCATGCAAATAAAATTCATCAAATGCTAGAACCACTCATGTTTATAAACATGAGTGGTTCTAGCATTTGATGAATTCTGGCATGACGCAGATTTCCAGGAATTAACCTTTTTGGTAAAAATGCCTAAAGCCATTAGAGTTAGCTGCGGGGGCGGGGGGGGGGTGGAGCTTATCTTCTTGATCTCATGCAGTGCTTTGCTAAATTTGCACTTTAATAAACGTATTTTTAAATACTAAAACAAGAGCACTCCAACCCTAATTCCCTCGGTTGCTGAGTTCAGGTAAGCAAGTAAATGACATGCATGCAGTGGTAGATATCCGGATAAAGATTATTTTCACCTTTGTTAATAAAAGGCCAAAGTCAAGGAAATGTGTCTGACATTTTTTGTAATTTAACGATGAGCAGGTTGACCCTCATATGGCCACCATGCTCCTTTTTTTTTCCAGCCAGGACCCACGGACATCGCAGTGGTGGGTTTCAAATTTTTTTACTACCGGTTCTGTGGGTGTGGTTTAGTGGGCATGGCAGGGGAAGGATACTGTAAAATCTCCATTTCCTCCCGATCAGCTGGGACTCGGGAGGCACAGAATAGATGGGGGCGGGGCCAGTCAGAGGTGGTATTTACCGGTTCTCTGAACTACTCAAAATTTCCGCTACCGGTTCTCCAGAACTGGTCAGAACCCGCTGAAACCCACCTCTGATGCATCGTACAACCAAATTTAAATTCAATCAAGTCTGTTTCGTGTATAAGATGAAAGGGGTTAACCTCTGCAGTGAGCATATCAGCCGCTGTGCTTGAGTCCTTGAAAGTGATTCTTTCACTACTGTTTGTGACACAGTCTACATATCCACAAGAGCATCTGGAGCATGTTCTGGAGAGAAACATCACCTCTAGGTGAGGCTGTGAATTGGATGTGGAAAGTCAGCTAGAGGCATGTTGCTAATTTTTAACATTTTGTGCAATTCTCCCCTCTTTCTCATTCAATGATCTCATACCACCAACATTGTTTTAGTGAGTCTCTCTCTTGTTGGGGAGCCGAGACCAAATAGTTTCTCAGTTGCACGACTGGTTTCTAAGAATAGTTAATATTCTATTATAACGCAAAATCTTCTAGGGATATGAATTGGGACCCTGCATGGTATGGTGCTGGTGTGATCATGTCCTGCTTGTTAACTTTCCATAGGCATCTGATTGGCAGCTCTGGAAACCGAATGCTTGAAACCGAATGCTTGACTTTGGACTGACCAGGCAAGGCCCTTCTCCCAAGTAGCTGTACAATTTATATTTATATTTATTTATATTTCATATATATATGTGTATGAAAGAGGGCAAATTACCTCTTTGGGAAAGTGGGAAAATTAAATATATATATATATAATACACACATATATATGTATGTATGTATGTATGTGTGTATGTGTATGTGTATGTGTATGTGTATGTGTATGTGTATGTGTATGTGTATGTATATGTATATGTATATGTATATGTATATGTATATGTATATGTATATGTGCATGACATTCTCATGCCCAATTTCTTTGAGCTAATTCTACGGAACACAATGGGTAATCAGTTCACTAGCAGATACAGACTGTACGTGTACATGTACATGTATATGTATGTGTGTACGTATGTGTGTGTGTGTGTGTGTGTGTATGTGTGTATGTATGTATTCATATTAGTACCCGTAATTTCATGATAAAATTATGGGCAAGGGGAGATAATCTGTAATTTAACCAACTTCCCGGTTTATTTATTTAGGAAATTTTTGCTAGACTTTTAATCAACAGATATACTGTACTGCAAATCCCATCATGCTCATCCAGCCATGCTGCAGAGCACAAGATTGGAGAGAACCTATTAGCATATTTTACATCGAGCCTTGTTCTGATTTCCATCTTCATCAAACATTCATGATGAAAAATTGCTTTCTACAGGGTATCCATTAGCTACCAACACGGAGACTAATAAACAAAGCATGAGTGCTTTAGATAGCAAATTGAAATGAGTCACAAAATATACATAACATGCCTTTCCTGTTTGGTGCGTCACAAAGAGAATGCTTTTTCCTTAACAACAAGCTTATGAAGATTAGAAGCGCAACCTATTTTTTTTAAAAAGCTTGGTTAACAGGAGCTCAGTTAGCAATGCTAACTACTTTGTTTGCTTTCCAATGAATTACATCAGGAAAAAGTAATATGCGAAATGACCTTTATAGCCCAAGATATTTTTAAATCTACATTTAATATATATATATATATCTGTGGGTGTAACAAAGCTCTGTTAATATGTGTATTATGTAGTTACTTGAACTGCGAGCTCTGAGTACAAATTCAGCATCACATCGGAGGAAACTGTTTCGTAATGGACTCATTAACCTAAATGCCATGATCCTAGATAGAGAGTTGAGAAGGAAAGAATATCAAGAATATAAGAATCAATTGAGTACATGCTTGAGATTAGCCTGAAAAATAGAACTATCCCTCTCATTAGGGAAAAAGATGCATTTTCCTTGGGCAGTAGATTTTTTTGGGGGGGAGAAGAAGATGCAAAAAATTTTTTTGGCTATGGACATTTCAAATCCTGCTTTCACCTCTTGAGCTTTCTTGCAGTCCCACAAGCAGGTTCAAAGTGAGGGTCAAAAGCCTTCTCAGCTTCAATAATATGTTGAAATGTTATTGCAGGGATGCCAGGAGCAAACAAAAAATTGTCTCAGTTTGGTCATATTGAAAAGCAACTCAAAATTAATACTAGATGGAACGCTTCAAGCATCATTGCAACTTATTTGGAATCTTGAAGAAGTCATTTACATTTAAAATCATATCACGCCTCCTTATAAATGCCAAATCAGAGGTGGGTTCCTACTGGTTCGGACCGGCTCTATAGAACCGTTAGGCAGTGCTGTAGGTGCCATCTTGTTTTTATACTGCGTATACGCGCGTGCAAAGTGCGCACCCACGACCCACATCTGCAACCACACTCGCGACCCATGACCCGCACCCGCGACCCACACCCGCGACCCACAACCTGCCTGCGCTGCCCGTCCCCGAGCGAACCGGCAGTAGGAAAATCCGGAACCCACCCCTGTGCCAAATCACATGCTGTCAGCCTTATGAGGTAGTCAAGACAGAAAACATGCCCAGATGAACAAATTCTACTTCATTCTAAGGTTACATTAACAGAATCTTGCAAATCTTGCAAAGTGCATCCATCCTCCATTGCTTTTAACAGCCCAAGAAACTATAGAAGGTCTCTTCTGGGATGTTGGCCTTGTCCACATTCCTTCTGAAGGCCAAACTGCCTCTTATACAACCATTCCCTTGCCTGTAGCTCAGCTCCTTGTCTCCCAAACTCATTCCCACATACCCTTACACATGCCACTTCTCATTGTACATTTGGAAAAGGTCATTTAGGACTCTGAGTATAGGAATCCAAATTCAAACTTGTCAGATGGCTTTTGCTTGAACACATCTAATAAAGGGAAGGCCTGAGTAATAGGCTTCACAAATTACTCACAGAATGATTCTTTTAAAATCAGTTGGGCATTACCTTCCTATAATTTAAATCTTTATGCACAGAGAGAAAACAGGTCTGGCCATTCTTCTATGCGTCATTGTGTCATCCTATTATTCCATATTCTGCAGTTGGAATTAATAGACAACAGTTAAGTTTAAGTTTAAGTTTATTTGTATTTCTATGCCGCCTAACTCCCAAGGGACTCTGGGCGGCTTACAACAATA
>QLTV01001692.1:298367-316892 GCA_003457575.1 Thermophis baileyi | reverse complement strand
CTCCCTCATTATTGGCATTAACTAGATTAATTTGCCAAACTTCTGAATCAGGAACAGTTCATTTTTTGCTCTTGAGATCTTTTGATTTCTCAGAGAAATGATCTCCATTATTATTTTCTTTATATTTTTATCTAATTTAAAGTAATGGGGGAAAATTCTTTATTGTTTTTCTTTTTCCTTTCTGGCTACTTCCACAGTACAAGGACAAATCAGAATCCCTATAATTATTTACTAGTTGGATTTATTTGTTGTCTTCTAAAGCCAATTCTCCATGCATTATACTAATGATGTCAGCCGTTCTTTGTTTGCTGGATGATGGCCGGCTTTTTCTCGAAGCTTTTAGCAGGCACTTGTGAGCTTATTTTTCCAGCATGACAATCTCCAGACATTTAAAATTTCAGCTCATCCTGACTTTATTATCATATTCTTTTTGATCCAGCAGTGGAGGCATAGTTCAGAACACATTCCTAAGTATTCTCAAGTAAATCAATTTTGCATGTGCCTTCATAAGTAATCCCAGAGTCATTTTGATAATTAGATGAGCAACATATAAAACAAACAAACAAACAAACAAACAAACAAACAAACAAACAAACAAACAAACAAACAAACAAACAAATGCAAGAAGTCCCATGACTTGGATCTACAACTTCCATATTTCTCATTCGGACTGGAAGCTGAAACAATTAGCTCCTGATTGACTTGTTCTTTTTGCGAACTATACCTTATATGTCCATGTCCCACCATTTCCAGAATATGTCACTGCAAATTAGTAGGTGTTTTGAATGCTGGGGAAAATATCAAATATTTCCTAAGGAAGGAAAGCAGGCAAATGTGAACTGAGGGTCACTCTTTCCATTCAGAAACTAACTCCTGGTGGACTAAAGATAGCAGAGGGTGCTGGTTTGTATTGTTCCTCTGAAAGATTCTTCAGGAGATGGTTAGTATATCCAAGAACATTCAAACATGTGATAAAGAAATTATGTTTTAGTAGGAAGAAATAGAGGACCACTAAAACTATTGAATTTGAAATTGAAAGTTTTCTAACTAGTATCCTTACAAACTTTTGATGAGAACAGCTTTGCATACCTTGCATAGACAATATTGGAAGAGCTGCCATTTTCTAATCTTTGATGAGCCAGGGCAGAAGCTGGGAAGAGAGATCCATTTTTTCTTGCCATTTTTTCCTGACTCAGTTGAGTAGAAGAATAGCAATAGCACTTAGACTTATATACCGTCCCATAGTGCTTTATACCACTCTCTGAGCAGTTTACAAATATCAGCATATTGTTCCCAACTATCTGAGTTCTCATTTTACCAACCTTGGAAGGATGGAAGGCTGAGTCAACCTTGTGCTGGTCAGGATCGAACTCCTGGCTGTGGGCAGAGTCAGCCTGCAATGCTGCATTCTAACCACTGTGCTGCCACAGCTGTTAGAACACTGAGAGCTTCATAGCTTCAGTTTCTGGAGTCTAGAAATAGCAATAGCAATAGCACTTAGACATATATACCGCTTCATAGTGCTTTACAGCCCTCTCTAAGCGGTTCACAGAGTCAGCATATTGCCCCCAACAATCTGGGTCCTCATTTTACCCACCTCGGAAGGATGGAAGGCTGAGTCAACCTTGAGCCGGTGAGATTTGAACCGCCAAACTGCAGCTAGCAGTCAGCTGAAGTAGCCTGCAGTGCTGCACTCTAACCACTGCGCCACCTCGGCTCAGAAATGAAGGGCTCTCATTTCTCATTGGGTTCTCATTTCTCACTGGGTTCTCAGAGCTTTTCAGAATTCCACTTTTGCTAGAGACCCACATGCTACTTCCAATATTTGACCCCATGGGCAAAGCACCACTGGTGGGGCTTTGCCCTGGGCAGGGAAACTCCCATGGGAGCCCCCAGTATAGTAGGCAACAACTTCCATTGCAGACATTTCTCTTCACTCTTGGAGGCTGAGGAGAACAAAACCTATGTTCCTTGGGACCTTCCATAATCATAAATGTAGCTTCACCGAGAGGGTTTTTAAAAGCTAGCAGAATGCAGAATAACAGTTTAAACAAAGACTTAGTTTACCTAAGTATTTCAGTTGCTTTGAAAGTATTTCCCCAAAAGTAGGAAAATGTTTAGAATGAGGTTTCAGTTGTGGCACCTTAACTTTCTTGTCCCCTCCAAGAAATATCCCTGAAGTAGATCCTACTTTGAGGAGAAAGGGTTGCAAAGCAGCAATAGATTAGGGAAGTGATGTAGACGTAGATCTCTGCAACTATTATTAGTATGTTGTGGCCTGTTGGCTGCCGGCCCCTCCAGCAGCTGAATCAGAGGAGGAGGAGGAGGCGTGGGAGTCAGGGTCAGCATCAGGGCAACCTGGGAGTTCAGTGGGGGAAGAGGGAATGGAGCTGGCAGAGAGAGAGAGAGAGACCAAGGAGGAGCCTGGGCCGTCCGTCAGCCCTCAGATGGAGACTCAACAGCCCCCAGGTCTGGAGGTGGGTGATGAAGAAGAAGAGGAACAGCTGGGTCCAGTGCCTAACGCGTTGCTGCGCAGAAGGCAGAGAAGGGGAGAGCAGTGGAAAGCTGTGGGCTGATCCTGGGGAAGGAAGAGCCACTGCTGCTAATGAGGCCCCACCCTAGTTCTGGGGATAAAAGGCAGGGGGCAGAGATGAATAGATGTGGCAGACAACTATTCATCTCCCTGCTGGACAGACTTGTTAGCCTGCGAGAGAAACTTTTTTCCGGGGCTGCCGGCATTCCTAATAAAGAAATCTTTTGAGTTCACATCAGAGGGTTTGTCGTGTTTGGGGAGCTGGGTCAGAACATAGTAGTATTTTTAATCCTAAAATAAAAATGAGTGATAGCATAGATTTGAGTAAAGTTTATTTAAGCAGGGGAGAAAAATCTGTTACAACAGGAACAGGTATTCCCTTCACTCTACAAACTTCCTTTTTTAAATTTTTTTTTTTAGCCAGAATTGCCATTGTGGTTGAACTAAACTACTCCTTTCTGCACTTTAAGGGCGAGCTGTTTTATATTTCTTCTTTTTATAACAGTGCTTGTTGTTTATTGTTGGTGAGGTGGAAGACAAGCTTTCCAGAGCCATTAAGGAGTGAATAGCATTCCCCCACCCATCTCCACCAAATAAAAATCTTGAATGCTTGTCCCTGTTGAGATTTTGTTTCTTTGTTAAAGTTATATCTCAGCTTTTCTCTAGGAACTCAAGGAAGATTCTCCTTTCATTTCATTCTACCAGCCACACCCTATGAGGTTGACTGGGTGAAAAAAACTGAATGCCCCAAACTCCATCTGCAGCTGAATAGTGGATCTCCTTACTTCTAGTCAAGCCCTCTTCCTAATATATTTGGGATTTCTAGTCTGGCATGATTTTCCAGTTTTATAAGTCAATTTATCTATTATCTGTAAAGTTATTAGCCTTCATGGGGATTTATTTTCCCCCAAGAATAATATAGATAGTCCTCCTTTAGTGACTATAATTGGGACTGCCAACTCCGTTGTTATAGCTAAGTTACACTTCGACTCAGTGGTGGGTTTCACTTTGCTAACGGGTCAGGAACGGGAGCGCGTGAGAGCACGTGCACGCTTTGCGTGCGCGTGACGCTTCTGTGCAGAAGCTCTGTGATGACATTCTGCCAGGTGGGCGGAGCCTCCCGCTGCCCCTGCTACTGGTTCTCCCGAACTGGGCCGAACCGGTAGGAACCCACCACTGCTTCGACTGTACTATGATCTTACTTCAGCAAAGACCTACAGAGGTTGTAAATGCGAGGATTGGTTGCAAAGTTACTTTTTCAGCACTGTCACTGTGAATGTTCACTAAATGAGGCAGTTGCTAAATGACAACTATCTTTATTAAAATGAGAAGGAATGACTTTACATCCTGCTTCTTCCCCTCATGTTAATTTATGCTAAAATGAAATTACATTAACTGTCTAGCTTGTTAATTGAAATCTAATCATTCACTAAAATTATTGAAGCTTGTATCTGCAAAATTACTCTGTTTGATATGACTGTAGATCAACATTTTGAAGCTCCGGGTGTACAGTACACACAGATGTTGGCATGAATAAACATTGCTTTTTCTTCTGTGATGTTTCAGTAGCCCTATATGAACACTCTGCTTATTATGTGAAGATTTTCTTAATCTTGATCTATAAAGAAATTTCTTTATGAATAAGCTTCAGGTATGTAGGAGAACTCTACTAACCATGGATTGGTTTTATCAACCAGATGCCAAGTTAATTCATAATAAACAATGTATACAATGCTTACAGTGAGAGGATAGCTGGATAAAATAATATCTTTCTCAGGTGTTTATTTTAAATACACAAATTATTAAGTCTTTGGTAATTATTTCTGTAGAATAATTGCCATACCTTTAGGGATTTATGTAATTTTCTACAGCAGCTGGATTCACCTCAATCATATTGTAGGGGTACTTACATGAATGTAAGATCTTGCTAGGGGGCCTCTGCCACTGATATAGATAATGTCGGCCACTACAGAATATCATAGCAGGTTTTCTGTAATTAAGATGAATGTTTTACCAAAGATGCTTTTTTTGTTTCAGATGTTACCAATGCTCGCAACTGATAACTCCTTTAAACAATGGCAGATGGATATTTCTAAATTTATATGGCAAGGGAAAAACCAAGGATTAGATATAAACTTCTGCAAGATGCTAAGGAAAGGGAGTTTTTCCTTAGCATCAGATTTGAAATTGTATTTCGATGCTTGTTGTTTGGTCTGGCTAAAAACATGGGTGAACCTCCAGAATAAGAGGCCACTTGATCTAGAGCAGGGGTGTCAAACTGGCAGCCCATGGGCCAGATGCGTCATGCGCAGGCCACGCCCACCCCAGCTCTGCGAATGGGAAAAACATCACAAAAGTCATGTGACGGCAATGTGATGCGGTGAGTTTGACACCTGTGATCTAGAGGGTCATGAATTAAGAGTTGGATGGCACAGTTATTTATGGTATGACAAGGTTAAAGTAAATGTTGATTTTAATAGCCACTTTGTTAGACGTGCCATCCTAAGAGTTTGAAATAAATATAAAACAATAAATATAAAACAAAAAAGAGTTATTGTGAAGATAACTCTTTGGGTGTGTCCCCACAAAGCTTTTTTTTAAAAAGAAAAGAAATGGCAGTGAAGCCAGACGGTGGACTTTATTTATGTATGTATGTATGTATGTATGTATGTATGTATGTATGTATGTATGTATGTATGTATGTATTTATTTATTTATTTATTTATTTATTTATTTATTTATTTATTTATTTATTTATTTATTTATTGTATTTCTATGCCGCCCAACTCCCAAAGGACTCTGGGCGGCTTACAACAAGGTGTAACATTTGACTTATGGTCAAATAAGATATGGTGATCCTATCCTCAAGCCTAAGGAGGAGTTAGAATCAAAAGGACATGTCTGTCATTGGTTTACATATTTACAATTGAAAGAAAAATTTAAATCAGACAAAAAGAGTTATAAGTTTGACTTTGTGAAAAATGAATAGGAAATCCTACCGTGTTTCCCCGAAAATAAGACCCTGTCTTATATTTTTTTGAATCCTAAAATAAGCGCTTGGCCTTATTGCCATGCACTCAAAAGCCCGATTGGGCTTATTATCAGGGGATGTCTTATTTTGGGGGAAACAGGGTATTGCATAGTAGTGATGAACATATTATTACTAAGGTCTATCAATTGTTATTGAATTTGAATTTGGAAACTGAATATGTAAAGCATTGCACGATTCAGTGGGCAAGGAATTCTGGATACAATTTAATACTTGAACAAAGGGTTTAAAATTTACACTAAATTATAACTAAAAAGAAAACTTCTATAAGATGATGCATGATTGGTATTTAACACCAGATAAGTTGTCAAGAATGTATAAAGGTATTTCAAATGAATGTTGGAAATGCAAATGTAAAGAAAGGACCTTTTATCATTTATGGTGGACATGTGACAAAGCAAAGAAATATTGGAATAGGATTCACATCATAATACAGAAGATTCTCGAAGTGAATTTAAAGATAAAACCAGAAACTTTTCTTTTGGGTTTAATGGAAAAAGACTTGGGGAAAAAAATGGAACTTTGATGTTATATGTTGATGGCAGCAAGATTACTTTATGCACAAAAATGGAAGGACACTTTGATTCCCACAATGGACAAATGGCTGCAAAAGTTAATAGAGTTAGCAGAGATGGCTAAACTGACTGCTTTGATTAAAGAAAAAAAAATACAATTACTTTTGTTGGAAACCACTTCTGGACTTTGTGCTTGAGGTGGAAAAAATGAAACTTTGATTGTGGGTTTTGCTGATTAGATTTGTTGTTATAGAAATGGCTAGTTTATACTATTATGTAAAAGTAAAAAGTTGAGATTTGATGTTATTGTCTTCAAATAAGTTGGAGTTGGAAGTCAATGCCTTTTCTTTCTTTCCCCCCTTTTTCTTACACTTTTCCCTTCCCTTTTCCCTCCCCTATTCTTCTTACTATTTTCTTTTGTATTTTTGTATCTTCTATTATAAACTAATAAAAAGAGAATGACAAAAAAGAATATCGTAGAAGGGATAGGATATCTCTGTGTGCAGGTTGGGGAGGGGGTTAGTTCATTTTACATTTTATCATAAGTTTATCTAATTTGCAATATGTATCGAATATTTTATTTCAGCACTGACACTTTGACAAAATCTCATAATGCAAACAGAATATCCCGTCAAAACATTAAGAGGAAAATGCGCACAAACACGTGCATATTTGAAAACAGCACACGAAATCTCTTGAGAGAAAAAGGTCTTGAAAATAGTGCATCTTTTAGTCTGCATTTTAGACTGATGCAGAAAGGAATTTAGGGATAGTAAAATGAAAAACAGAATTAAACCTAAACGGACAGACCTTTCAGTTTCCACCGATAGCATGCATGCCTTCTGCATTGAAAAAGTCTGATCCCTGTCATCATCTGGATCTGGTTGCATTTGATGAGAAAAACTGTTCCTTGAGATTTTGGAGATCTTTTGCCAGTCACAGAAATAATACTTGCCAATACGGATGGTAGTCTAATCCTAATTAGCATGGGGTGTACAATTGACTGTGACACTCAGCTGGCTTGTTTCTTCAAATAAAACGGGACTATACTCATATATAATTTCCCAAGGACAACTTGACAGAATAAGAAGACAAGTCCACTGATGGGGAAAATATCTGTGAAACACTCATGAGGTTTGATAGTAAACAATTTTCCCACTGATACGTTCTATGAATTAAATATTCTGTCAGTGAATAAAAACATTACAAATAAAACCAAGGTTGACTGGCTCCAAGACAGCTATACATCTTAGCTACCCTGCTCGGGCTGAGGGGAAAAATGATGGAAACAAGATGTAAGACAGATGTAAGACAAAACAGTGCTGGTTTCTCCTATTCATTTGCTGTTTAATATTTTATGAAGATAGATATCAAGATTACAAATAGCCTATGTGACTTTATGGGAACAAGCCCCCTCTCATTCTCATATGCACACAGAGGTTCATGTTGTAGCCATTTGATGTGATTTCTGTAAAGACTGACGTTTTCTTGAGAGTCATATTATTTCAGAAGAGGCCACGAACTACACAGCAATATGCATATTTATAGTATGCACATGGTGCTTTTGTTCTTCAAAGCAGCTCTATGATTCCCAGGAAGAAGCTGACAATAGATATCAATCATCTTAATGCTTCTCCAAATATATTAGTGGTGGCTGCGTGGAGTATACTTAGGCATACTTAGGACACAATGGTTTGCCCAAGAGATCTTTGTACAGAAGAGCAGGAGGTTCCAGATATGGACTATACCCAAGCATCTTTGATGTGGATTCAGTATGGGACTCTGACATAGAAGATGTGCATATGGGCTAAAGAATCTGCAGTAGTGTTTCAGCTTGCGCTAAAGGCACTATCTGCCGAAGCTTGTTTCCCTGGGTGAAGGTTTTTCCTGGATGAATTGTGATATTTGTGTGGGGGTGGAAAAAGAAGTCAGTTCTATTAAAATACAGTGGTTAGTTATGGTTGGAGAAATTTTAAGGGGCTTAGTCAGGGGTGGGTTCTGGATCCTTTTGCTGCCGGTTCGCTCAGGGTCGCGCTTCGCGCGCGTGCGCACCCCCGCAGCAATCAAAAAATAGCTTCTGCACATGCGCAGAAGCAAAAATTCGCTTCTGCGCATGCACAGAAGCAAAATCCAAGATGGTGGCGCCCACGGAGACACTAAAAGAACTGGTTCCATGACGTCATCGCCGGTTTACTAACGGTTCTAAAGAACCGGTTAGAACCGGTAGGAACCCACCTCTGGGCTTAGTAGGGCATCCCAGAGGCCCTAGATTTCTTTGGTCTCCTCTTTCTCCCAAAGTCCAAGCAATACTCTGATCTCATGAGTGGGAAATCAAAATGGATTCATCTATCTCCTTCTGCTTTTGGAATGTTGAGCCCTACACTTCAGAGTCAAGAAGAAACAAGGAAGATTGCTCTGCAAATGGTTTTAAGACATCTCCGTTTCTAATTCCCCCAATTCATGGAGACTAATAATATTTTTTGATAAATGGAATAACTTTGGCTCAAAACAGATCACCCCAATTATAGAATAAATTTAAAATACACATTTTTCTTATTAAACTATTTCTCCTGGAAGAAAAGCAAATAACCTTGATAAAGAAACCCCCATCCCCAAAACCAATTAAACAACAGACTGATAGATTACAGACAAAGGATCATTATGAGACACAACATACTATGAAGTTTCAGAATAAATCCTATAATATATTTCAGAAAGCATCAACATCAAATAAAAAAGCTATGGAAATATCAGAAGCTGGAACAATTGTTCTTCTAAGATTCCCAGCATAGTTTTTCCCATAACAGAACAATGTATAGTTTGATTTATAGATTTCTTGCTGCAGTTTTGGAAAGTCACATGGCCTAATGCTATAAATTTCACAGAGGGGTTATGAGACACAAAAGGAGGCTGCTAGTCGTATAAATTATCTTTTCCATGCCAAAAAACTAACAACTAACACTGTTTGATTGTAAGCAGGAGGAGGAAGAACAAGAGGGGAAGGCTAAGACTCGTGTCTTTGGTTTCCATCTTTCCTATTCTTACTGTTCCTAAAATTGAAGGATAAAGGATGGAGTGTTTTTTTTGGGGGGGGGGGAAGGCTAGAGGAAGAATGTTCCTCTTTAGAGGAACTTTCCTGCTTTCTGGTTACCTAGACCAGGTTCTGCTCAAAGTGATAGCTACACTGGGGGCTACGTACAGAATGGAAAAGATCATAGGATTGGAAAGAAGGCGGGACCTTCACAAGATGAGTTGCATCCGGGACTTCCGGTTGACGTCGCGGCGAGAACGGCTAGGAAATAGTGGGTTAGGGTTAGGATTTCGGGAGAAACTGTCTTTTTTATTTGTATTTCTAAGCCCCCTGGATTTATCGGATAATCAGCTGTTTTTGACAGACTGTTTAACATTGGATTTGGGAATAAGAGAGCCATCTACTGGAAGAAGAGAAGTACTACAGCACTATAGCCGCAGCATACTCAGTGAAAGTCAATCCAATACACACAAAATCTAATACACAGAATAGAAGTAATAACATCTGGAGGATGGCCTGACCTTGACTCTACAGTTAGAAGACGACTTGGATAATTTGAGAATATTTAATGAGGTTTTTTTTTCTTTCCCTTTTGAAGATTTATAAAAGGAACTAATTTGCAAATAACTAAACTTTATTAAAATTGGTTATTGGATTATGGATTTGAAAGATTGGAGGAATCTAGTGGATTAATTTGGATTTGGACTATTAATGTTATTCAACAGAACATTCTACGAGGCAAAAGAAGAAAGGTGTCAGAAGAAAAGAGAAAAGAAGGAAAGTTAAATAAGACTTTAAAATTTGGACAATTGGGAAGATATATAATTGGAAAACTATAAGACTGTAAATTATTAAGAATTTAAGATAATAAATTGAGGGGTTTTGGAGGTATAATTATGGGATTGATGAAATTTTATTAAGCTGGAATTTTTAAATATTGAGACATTGGAACTATAGAAATATACTTTTCATAATTTTTATTAAACTGTTATAAAATGGATTTACAGGGGACAATAAAGATATATGAAGAAACATTTTTTATGTTAAAAAGTGTGCGTGAATCTATAAAGAACAATGAGACAAGGGGATTGTTTAAAGACACAGAAATGAATGTAGAAGTCACCCAACAATTGGGGGGGAAAGAGGAACACGATACTCAAGAAATAGATGAGAAATTAGAAAAAGCAGTGGAAGGGAAAAATCAAAATGAGACGCAAGAAGTTAAAAATAAAGAAGAGAAAGGATTAATAAATAGAAGTCAATCAGATAACTCCTCAAAAGTTTATAAAGAACAGAGAGAAAAGAGAAAAATCTATTTAAAAAAACCCAAAAGGAAGTCTTGTTGATGGATGTATCAAATAATACAGCAGAAAGAGACAAAGGATACCCAGAAGTGAAAGTTCAGTAGGCATAAAAAAATCAAAAAGAGATACAAGATTCCAAGAGAGAGAGAGACAAAGGCTGACTAAAAAGTCAATAAATGATGGAATTTTAAAAAGGTTAAGAGATGATGGATAATGAGAAAATATATTAATAAAATGGGAAAATACATATAGGGAAAATAGTAGTATATATATTAATAGATAATATAATTTACCACAACTAAAATAAGTTAAGATTAGTAGATGGAAATTTCAAAATAAATAAAAAAAGATTTGACCCAGTCAATACACTGTCCACAAAATATGTATGGAATTATTATACTAAAAAATAAAATAAAAATATTTAAAAAAACCCAAGATGAGTTGCATCCTGTCCTTCTGGAGAGGTAATCAGGAGTGAGGTATGGTTGGCAGGGAAGTTGCTTCTTCTCCCTTTAGACCCTGGAAAGGAGGTATCTAAAGGAGATGGGAGGGCAATGTTAGAAGCTCTCCCCAAGTGACTTTTTTTCTCTCTCTCTCTCTGTGTGTACTCAATCTCCTCTTCCTTATTTATCTTGGCCAGTCTACTGAATTCTTTCATCCTGAAATTTGCTTAGTAGGGAACAGGAATCATATTGTTCTTGTATCACAGTGATGAGTGTGTCATGACCCTAGTCATGTAGAGCAGTTGTAGAGCAGACCTGGTTTATGTGACTTTCAGTCAGGATCAGGGCTACGGACACATCATTTACTTATTTACTTACATTTATGCTTCTTCCCTGCCCTCTGCAAATTATACATGGGTTTTATGTGTAACGAGAGCCAGTTTGGTGTGATGGTGAAGGTGCTGTCCTGGAAATGAGGAGAATACGAGCCTAGTCCCCCCTTAGGCATGAAAGCCAGCTGGATGACCTTGGGAGAATCACTGCCTCCCAAGCAAATCCACCTCACAAGGTTGTTGTTGTGGGGAAAATTGGAGGAGGAAGGAATATTATGTATGTTTGTCCGCCTGAGTTATTTCTAAAAATAATAAAGATGGAATAAAAAAAATCTAATAAGTAAACAAATAAATAAAATGTTATTAATTACACACTGGATTGTCCTGATTTTGCATACAAGATGGAATTCAATATGTACAGTATAATAGATAGTGGCTTATTTTGTTGCTGTTGAACATTTCTGCTCTACTGTCAATCCACTTTTTATTAATTAAATGGATATTCTTCAGCCTGAAAAATGTTACTCTTGTGCAGTGCGTTAATTTCTGAACGTGCTGCTTTTGTTCAGAAACATTAATACAAACTAGAGTTCATTCTATTGCTGAAGAGAAGCAAAGAGAAAAACAGCCAGAGGTTTGATTTAATGAAATCTTATTATGACCGACTGTTCTTTCTACACGTGGGTTGTTTTTCTGATTTAGGAATCTCTCTCTTTTGCGTTGCTATTATTATTTTGATTGGTTGCACAGTCAGCCAGATGTTTAGACTGCATTTGAAAGTTTGATCCATTTATAAAGTGAGATAAAAGGACCTGGGATAGGCAGATGTTGTTCTTTGATGGTTGCAGGATGTAAGCTGTTCCAAGTAAAGCTGCCTTTTGCAATTGACTGACGGTGATTTTTGTCAACTGTGCTGGAATTATTAGTGCCATGTCGCATGAAACATAGACCAATTTCAAAAACTCCTTGCTTCTTAAGCTAATGATTAATTTGCCCAAATTACCCTGATCTTAAAATAAGTAATTTAGCAATGTGAGAGAAGAAATCTTTAAAAACAAACAAACTTTAATTGGCCAAGGCAGTTTATTCACTGGTCCAGAAGGAAATGGGCATCTCAGCCATTATGGCTAGATTGTCATTTTCTTTTTTTTCCAGTTTTCATGTCTTTGTACCTTGGATATATTCATGTGTGTCCCACTCTGGTATGTATGATTGGGCTAGGTCTTCTCAGTTCTTCCATAAGGAAAAAAAAAATAAGGAAAAGTGTTAAAGAAAGAAAGAAAGATGAAAGAGTGACTCATCCACTAGGAAAGAAGGTCATTGCTTTTGATCTGCGACCACAAAGGAAGTGAATGCCCTCAAGAAATGAGGTTTCTCTACTGGATGTTCCCTTCCCTTTTATTTTCTTTTTGGCTTCCTCTGATGCTTTTCTTTTTTGGGACTTGCTCCAAGCATGCAGTTTTTATGAAATCACCATCGCTCAGTTTTTATATCCTCGCTAAACATATTCACCCCATTCAGGCATTAGGTCAGCTGCCCCTATATGTCGTATGTTAGAAGGCATGGGTGATACAGAGACTTTGAGAGAAGGAAGGTTATGCTGAGGGAAGGAAGGTAGACATTAATTGACCCATATAATGAGAATTGGAAGAGGTGTTGGTGTATAAGAAAGGGAGAGAAAATGTTTCTGCTTTGTGGAGGTACCCAGACTCTGTTCAGGTATTAGATTATTTGGAACATTCGCCAGATAATGAGCTAGTCACACCCAGATGACTTCAACCTTCTAGATCATTGTTTCTCAACCTCAGCAGCTTTAAGCTGTGGCTGGCTGGGGAATTCTGGCAGTTGAAGTTCACACAGCTTAAAGTTGCAGAGGTTGACCTAGATATTCAAGGATCTTCAACGATGAAGTAAGCATGTGTACGTATGCGAGGTTCTGGCTGACACAGAAGCCAATACATGTTCTGACGCATGAAAGAGAGCTTTGCTTTGTACGGGCTCCCATCTGTTTTTGGATGCTAACATCTTTTGAGTAACAAAAATCCCATAAGGCAGAACAGTACCAAAAATGAATATGACAAATAGTGGGATTCATGGTTCATTTCTTCATCTCAATTCCAGTAAAGCTCACCTTCTAGCTACAGTATTTCACCATGCTTTACGTTATTTGCAAGTGCATTACCAATAAGGCCTGCAAAGCTATTTCCATGCACCTATCAGGCTTGAAGCATCCACTATGATATATCACAAATTTCCATGTATTATTTTCAATCACATATATTCTAGGTCAAACTGAAGTATTTCTTGCTGGTGGGGGGTGGGGGATGGGAAACATTGTTAACTATTTAGAGAAATTGGTTTTGATTAATTAAATCATTTATTGTTAATAACATCTACTTTTGTTCTCACCCACATATTTTTTTGTCCTGAGCTTGCCAATTTTTTTGTAGCACAGCTCTTGAGACTTTCATTTTGAAATTGAGGCTGCTATGGAAAAAACAATCTTTTCTACCTTTTAAAATTTGGCCTTTTTTTCATTATTTCTTCAGTTTCGGCATATTCTATTGTCTTTGATTTTGACCCAGTCCAAACTTTTTCGTAAAGGATTATCAGCTGCCGATGAGAAATGTTCAGACATTTTTACTAATTAAAAAGCATGTGAGATGATTCTTGAGTACCTACTTTCAACATGTTACAAGAACTGAAATAAAGGAAAATGTGTGGTGGCTGAGACATAATCACACTAGCAGAAAACTTGCAGTGGACACAAATTTCATTAACCTTTTCAATCATGGAGCTCACTTTCTGAAACAGAAAGGTGTTACGAGGCACAACACCTGTAAAACTCCACTCAGTTGAATCAGAAAGTTAAAAGTCAACTTTATACTTTAAATATATTTTCTTAACAGGTTTAGTCAGATATATGATGATGATATGATGATGATATGATAGATAGATAGATAGATAGATAGATAGATAGATAGATAGATAGATAGATAGATAGATTTTTTTGCCACTTAGTGCCTGTATGCAGCCATACAGTATCTAAAGCAGCATTTCTCAACCATGGCAAGTTTAAGATGAGTGGACTTCAATTCCCAGGGTTCCTCAACCATCATGGCAGGATGAGAAGTCTGAGAGTTGCCATCCTAAAGTTGCCAAGATTGAGAAACACTTATCTAAATTCTCAGCTAGTAAATGCCCTGGTATATCTCTAGAAATAATTCCTTTTGAATTCCTTCTGCCATCAATTTGTTTTTGACTGAAAAACACAAAAACTATTCTATGGAGAGAGAGAGAGAGAGAGAGAGAGAGAGAGGGAGGGAGGGCGGGAGAGAGGGAGGGAGAGGGAGAGGGAGAGGGAGAGGGAGAGCATATATTTTTCCCTTCATCCAGGCACTTCAGGAGAGTAACTGAAAGCATGTGAAGATCTTTTCCAGTTTGCTGGAATCAGATGGGCTCTAGAGGAAATCAGTTCCAAGTCATATGTTCTTTATGTCCTTTATACACACCACAGTTCTTCTTTCAGTCCCTAAATCTCAAAAATGTACCTGTTTGATTGTATTAGTTGCTGTGCCTTTGACTGAGAGACTATTCTTTCCACTTGGCTATCGTTATAGACCATCTTACAAATTTAATTTCATACTGGCAAAAGCTAAATGTTTTTTCTGCTGTACAATTAGGAAAACATGCTTTATACTTCCAAAAATAGAGAGTTTTTTTAAAAAAAAATTTAAATTTTTTTTTCAAATCATGTTCGGTAGTTTATGATTCATTCCTGACTTCAATAAAACTACTTGAATTGTAAAATCCAGGAAAGTTAAATCAACTATGATTGTTATAATTCACAAAAATCTTCAAATAAATATTAGCAAAAAGAAGGCATGATATTATGATTATAAGCAAGGGTGGGTTCCACTTACCTTCCCTACCGGTTCGCATCACGACGGAAGGGGACAATTGTGCAAAACACCCGGAAATGACCCTCTGCGCATGCGCAGAAGCCTTTGCACATGCGCAGAGGGTTTTTTTGCAAGCCACGGCAACCGGAGGACCGGTTCAGGAGCATGGACCGGCAGTCATCGCTGCCGGTTCTGCGAGCAGCGGTAAATTTCCGCTACCGGTACTAAAGAACCAGTCCGAACTGGCAGCAACCCACCACTGATTATAAGGCAGCAGGAGTCTTTGGCAAATCATTTAGACTTTTTATTCTTGTTTTACAGATCAATAAAAATCAAGGAAAAATAAAAAAATTATCTCACATGGAGTTGAAAGACTAACAGTGGCAAAGCTAAGAAACTGCTGCATAAAGATATTGTGCCTTTAAGAAAAGTCATTAGCTATCAATTGCCTATTATATAGTTGCCCTTAATAACTTCATTTAGGTTACAGATATCAACAGCAGTGGGTGCATAGTGTTGCTTGACCTGATTGGTTTGCTCTGCTGGCTTCCTATGACTAAAAGCCATCTGAAGTGATTGACTGTGAACCTTGGATTTAAGGGCTGGTCTAACAAATAACATAAGGTCAAATTGTAGGGCTTCCTTACAAAATCATTTGGCTTCAAGATCTCAGTATCATGCAAAATCTATTAAAATTAATATTTATTTCTCCTGATTAAGTGCCATCATGCACTAAAATTTAATTTGTAAATGCGGTACATTTTCCAATTTTTGGTTGTGACTCATAATTACAAGTGAAATTTGTTTATTTTCTAGATAATGTGTAATATTTGAGGCATTCTTTTAGTCATTGCGTTTACATGTTACAAGCTTAATTTCAGATAGAGTTCATCTTGAGGTTTATTTATATTTGTCTGATTTATATAACCACCTGCTTGAGACATGACTCTGGATGGTGTATATCATCAGTGAGCAAACACAAATTGGGTCTATATAAAGCCAACATGAATAATGAAACACAAAACACAGAAATGTAGGGATTCAGCCAACAGACTCATACCACCCTTGACCCAGTGCCTGGAGAAAGAGGCAGGTCTTAAGACCCTTCTGAAAGGCAGGCAGGCAGGCAGGTCAGGTCAAGGCCAACTGAATCTCAGGGGGGACGCTGTTCCAAAGGGCAGGGGCAGTAACAGAGAAGATACATCTCCTGAGTCACATTAGATGACATTGTCTAAGTGATAGAACTTGAAGTTTGCAAAACCTGTCAAATTTTACTGGGTAGGCAAAAATAACCAGACAGAGGCCAACCAATGACTCCCTCCTGCTCCATGAAGAGCTGCATAGGCGAGAAACAGAATTGCAACTGGAAGTTTACTGATGACCAGTGCATCAAAGAAAGTAGGGGTGTTACATGGATATAGCAAGATACAACTACCCTCACTGCTGCATTCTGGGCAAGTTACCGTGTTTGAGAAGTCATCATGCCATACAGAGCACATCCTATGTAGAGCACTTTGCAGTAATTCAATCATGAGGTAACCACCAACTGGAACTGGCCCCAGAGATAGGAGAGCCACTGTAACATCAGGTCTTCCATTTCCAATACCCCAGAGTGGTCCAGATGGCACTGAAGACCAGCAAGAAATCATGAAGGGTCCGAATGGATGCACCAACCCTCATCCTGCCATAGATCATCAACAAATGCAATCAATGCCATCTCCATACTGTACAAGTCTCAAAACCAACTGAAAGGGATCAAGATAATGTGCCTCATCCAAAACCTGAAACTAGCCTGACCAATATTTCCAGAACCTTCCCTTTTTAGAGACAAACCAGGTGTTGGGTCACCATGGCTGGCATGATTGGACTATTGAAGACCTGCCCATTTTTTTATTACTGTGCAAATAAGTGAGATGTATGTTAAAAGGGATGGTGGTTTGATTGCATGCTCACTGTTAGATAGGCGCAGGAATAACAGCCAAGACGATTGACCCGTTCAGCACTTTATTAACGGCTAGCACTAACTTACAGCAGACTGGCGGCTGGCGGCAGGGAAGCCGCTTTTATGGAGTTCCCCGGAGTCAGCTTGGCCAGTGACAACACTTCAAATTCCCCGCCACTGATTTAACCCAATCAGCGGCCGGTATGCAAATACTTACTCGATACGTCGGTACGCAACACCCCTCCCCTCTTAGTTCAGCAATTGTCCAATCCAGTATTGGTGTGGGTGACGTAGTCGCGCAAGTAGGCGGGCCGCCGTAAGGTCCTACTGGGCCTGCGCAATTCAGTCTCTCTGGAGTCTTCGCTCGGCGTGGACATGGCTTGTGTTGCTCCGTCCTCGCTCTGTGGAAAAATCTGGAACCGGCCTCCAGGCGTGGTGGCTGAAGATTCGATCTCACAGTCCTCTGGTCCCGGTCGACTTCGCTGGGGCTCCATAGTTCCTGGTAGGTGCCTCCGCTCGCCTTCTTGGGTTGAGATAAGTGGTCTGTGGAGTCGTGTAGCTAGGGCCCGGTCTCTTTCGCTATCGTCTGGTTCGCGGTGACTGTATGGTCGGCGGGGCGGAGACCCGCATTTTGAGGAAGTGTCTGTTTGGCTCCGCGATGGTGGCTCGGCTTCTGGTTGATGCAACCATGAGTCTCCCACCCTGTGTCTTAGCTGATCGATGTGTCGCTTCCACACTCGGCCATTGTCCAGCTTGATCTTGTATGACTTGGGTCCAGTGACATCTATGACAATTGCTTTTACCCACTTGGGGTCTCCGGTATAGTTCTGTGCGAACACTAGGTCATCTATGGCTAGTGTTCTGGTGGGTTTACTGGATCCCAAAGGTTTCTCCAGGTTGTATGTTGGATTTAATCTGTTCAGTTGAGACCTCAGTCGCCGTCCCATTAACAGTTCTGCAGGGCTCCGGTTGGTTGCCGCACTCGGTGTTATGTGTTGGGCTAAGAGGAACTGGTCAATCCGTTCCTGCCAGTTCCCTGGCCCCATTCTGGTGAGTGTTTCTTTTGTCATTCTCACCATCCTCTCCGCTTGTCCATTACTGGTTGGACAGTAGGGCGAGACGAGGGCATGTCTGATCCTAAGTTGGCTAGGAATTCCTCCATCTGTTGGGCTGTCAGCTGAGGTCCGTTGTCCAAGACCAAGACATCTGGTAACCCGTGGGTTGCAAACACCCTCCTTAGCGCCCGGATGGTGGCTTCTGTGGTGGTGGTGGGCATGTTGACCACTTCTAGCCACTTGGAGTATGCATCGACTATTATTAGGAATGTTTGACCTGCCATGGGCCCCGCAAAATCAATATGGATTCTGGACCATGGCGCGTTTGGGGTCTCCCATTCTGAAGGGGTCGTTCGTGGGGGGGCTGGTCTGGCCTCTTGGCAGGGTTGGCACGTTGCTACCCACTCTGCCAAATCTTG
>QLTV01001692.1:240902-288438 GCA_003457575.1 Thermophis baileyi | reverse complement strand
ATAGATAGATAGATAGATAGATAGATAGATAGATAGATGATAGATAGATAGATAGATAGATAGATGATAGATAGATAGATGATAGATAGAAGATGGGGTGGATAAAGCTTGCTTGTGCACACATTCCAACTGAAAACAAAGAATAAAACCTCTAGTTCTGAAATAAGAGAGATTTATGTTGTTGGTTTGATATTCAAATTAATATTCAAAGACATTTGATAGATAGATAGATAGATAGATAGATAGATAGATAGATGATAGATAGATAGATAGATAGATAGATGATAGATAGATAGATGATAGATAGAAGATGGGGTGGATAAAGCTTGCTTGTGCACACATTCCAACTGAAAACAAAGAATAAAACCTCTAGTTCTGAAATAAGAGAGATTTATGTTGTTGGTTTGATATTCAAATTAATATTCAAAGACATTTCATAAGAGAGATTTCTTAACAGAACATAACCAACTGTTGAAGTAATATAACTGAGGGTTGGATGGATTTTCCATAACTCCAGAAATCCTTGGTTCAAAAACTTTTGATTTTTAACAAGTTCTGGCATGTTTGCATATATATATATATTTTTTTTAAAAAGCACACTCCGGTGTGCAAATTCTGCAAACCCTACTTTCACCATTCATACTGCAGTATGAACAGCCTGTAGCTACTCATTAACCTTCTGTAAAGTTAGAATGCTAAATTGCAGGGATGCTAACACTCTGTTGCTGGTTCTTAAAGGACTGGTCTTTTTCTTTCAGTCATCAGAGCTGTGACTTGACAGATTATTGCCAATAGGACTGAGGTCTAGCATGGTGGAATAGGATAAGGCCTTCCTTCCTTTCTCCAAATCAGAGGTGGGTTCCTCCCGGTTTGGACCGGTTCACCTGAACCGGTAGCAACCCGCTGATGACATCACAGTGACATCATGGATCCGGTTTGGTCGGTGCCGGTCTGTGGGCGCCGCCATCTTTTTTTAAAAAAAAATTTTGAATTTTTTTTTGAATTTTTTTTTGAATTTTTTCCGGTTCTTTTTTCTTCTGCACATGCGCAGAAGCCGAGTTTCCGGCACTGCGCATGCATCGCCATCTTGTTTTCAGCTTTTTTGGGGGGAGGAATTTTTTCAAGATTTTTCAGCACTGTGCATGCGCGCACGGCCATGAGGCGCGGCCACGAGGCACGGCCACCCGGCGTGGGAGGAAGCGAACCGCCAGCAAGGTAAGTTAGAACCCACCCCTGCTCCAAATCTACTCTGAGACATAGTTTCTTCTATTACCAGCTGTATCTAAATAGAGGATTGCTTCTGTGCTTGAAAGAAGTTCTGCTGGAGGAAATATTATCCACTGTATATTCCATCCAGATGTTTCTACAGAATGTTAATTCTCAGCTAGATTGCTCAATTATACCTCTGGAATAACGTTCTCAGCTTTTTGTTCTCCCATGTTCAGTCTAGCAATTGTAGGAATGGTTTCTTCACATAAGCAGCTACCAAAGAATCAGAAGGATCAACATTATTCAAGGGCCAGCTCATATGACAACTTGCACGGATAATACTCTCTTTTCTTATCAGTCCCTCCTAAGAGCATCTTGTTGGTGATGAGGACATCCAGTTCTTTGCTCCCTTTTATTGTATATTGTGCTTCCATGAAACTGCTAGGAGTCAGCAGCATATGCACTTAATAAATAATAATTTATAGCACGTACTTCTTAACATGAAGTGCTATATGCAAGTGATGTCATCTCGCTTCAGAATGATATATGACAGAACATATTTTTACTTCTTCCTACATTTCCCAGATCTGGGAATTGGAGCATTCTCCAGAACAGAGTTGGGCTTGTGGAGGAACTACATTTTGGAGGAAAGAAGAAGCAAGTCCCGTAATGTACAAATGTGTGCTTGAATAGCGTTGATATGTAACCCATGAGTTGGAACATTCCAATATGTGCTTGGATGAAACTGCTATGAGCAAACAGCCATTCCTTCCTGCCTTCTTCAAATAGCTTATCCTTCTTGCTTTCCCTCAAACCAGAAATACAGTTAGCATCATCCATCATGAAAGTCTTCCATGAAGTTATAGGTAGAAAGGTGCTGAAAGGGATTCATCATCTGCTTTCAACTGCCAACCAAGATGTTCTTCTAAGAATAAATAATCCAATATGTCAATTTATCAGCATCAAATGAAAACTGTAGACAAGACTTCATCTACACAAGTCAAATTTCTACCTTTTCTATGCATTAAAACCACACAGTAATCAATATAAATCAATAGTAATCAATATAAAAGGAAAATGGTGAAACCCAGTAGAATGATGCTATCCTAGAAGACAGGACAGAAGCTATGAATACCATTGGAGCAAGACATGAGGCATTCTGCCTACCAGATGATGATAGAACTTCATTCTAAATTAGGTAGAATGTTTTATCTGCAGTTCACTTGATGGGGCAAGATGGAAACAAAACAAAGCACATATGGTTTTTCAGTTATATTTAAACAATGGAAGAGAAGGAGTAAAGTAGCAAGTATAAATGTATAATAATAAATATGCACATTGGGTACAGATGTCATATTTGCCTATTTCATGGCATGATTCTTTCATCTAATTATTAGTTGTGTTGAAGATTAAATATAATTTCCTATAGAATTTTTTTCTCTGACATAGAATGGCAAGCAAACATTTGTGTTTATATGTGAATTTGTAAAGAAAATTAGGGAGCAAGATAATTTAGGGATTGCTAAATCATTTTTTTTTCTCCCAATCGTATATATCAGTGATGGCAACCCTTTTAGACACTGAGTGCCCAAACTGCGCGCGCGCACACATGCCCAAACTGAATGGACATGCGCGCATGCGCAGCAGAGACCTGAAGACCAGCTGGCCGGTGGGAGGTGGGGCATCCCAACACCGGCAGCGTGGCAAGAGGTAAGATCTTTTTCTGTCGTGAGCTTCTGTTTCGCCCATGAAAGAAATGCCACGGAGATCTGACCTGGGGCGACGGTGCGCGTGCCAGCAGAGAGGGCTCTGCATGCCACCTCTGGCACACGTGCCATAGGTTCGCCATCACGGCTATATATCATAACTTCCATAATTTCTTCCAGGTACACAGAATTACAAACCCAGCATGTTGCCACCACAGAACCATCTAGATACAACTTCTTTTTACATGTGTGGGTAATCTTTGACTTATGATCATTTGCTTAGCAATGCAAGTTTCAGTCCAATTGTTATTGTAAGTCAAGGACTACTTGTATTTAGCAGTATCATACTAATAAAGGTGATATTCCTGAATTCTGCTCATCGGGTTCTGACAGAAGAATTGATGGTATCCATTTATTACATGCTAAAATGGGCCATGCGCTATAATCCATGAAAGAAAACCTGAACCAAGTGGATCACATTATGTCCCATTGGGGATTTGTGTGAGAGAAGGATCGTATGAAATGTTAATAGTAATTGTTGCTATGGAGAAGTGATGTGCCTAAAACAATATTATAGGCCCCCCTCCCCATTGTGGACTAGAAAAATCCACATGGCCATTAAATGGCAACACATTGATACAACCAATCTAATCCTTAACTACCATTGAGTGATCATCTGGATTTTTGCTAACCAATTTGAACAGTCCTAAATACAATACTATATACAGACATACTCAAACAGTATCAGCAATAGAAGAAATGTCTAGCAGTTGCTGCATTTCACTTTATCATCATCAGAATTCACATGGTCGATTATGCAGATATGTATTTCCTACATATATTCCTACATTCCGGGTATAATCAAAATATTTTGTACTGAAAACCTGAAAGCAGTTCAATATGACTCAGAAATGCTGTGTCATACAATTAATCTCTACAATGAGACACTTTAATCTAGAGCAAGCACCTTCTGAACCTTGAAACTGAATTCTGCTACTATCCATACTAGAATGAAGAATTGATTAATTTTTTTATTAATGGGAGATATAACTATGATTTGCAAAAACATAGAAAACTATTTTCTATTCAAACTAAACCATGCATGAAATCTATAAGTATTTGTACTATAGGGTAAGGCTGACTATTCATATATGCTGTTTCCTGTTCTCTTGTAATGAACTTTCTTTTGTCTTGTTAATGGTACTGTTCTTCTCAAAGCCAATAATTCTGCTTCAGAATTATGCTATTGATAACCACCATTTGTTGAGAAAACAATTATATTTAAAAGAGAACAGGGGGGTTCTCCTGAAGTTTTTTTAAAATAAAGTCACAGTGAAGTAGCACTACCTAGGACAGAGGTGTCAAACTCGATTTCATTGAGCGCCGCATCAGGGTTGTGTTTGATCTTGGGGGGCCGGGGTGGGCATGGCCAGGATGGGTGTGGCCAGCTCAACGTCACTTGTGTCGGGGGCACCTGTGGTGGCCAAGTGCTAAGGCAGGACTTCCCTCTGTTTTCGCTGGCAGAGGCACCACGGGCTGGTCCTTCCCTGTTTTCAGGGCGGCCCTGCAGGCCAGATTTAAGCACTCCGCAGACCTTGAGTTTGACACCCCTGACCTAGGAGGAATATTTTCTGTATAGATTCCGGAGCTGAGAAGAGACAGACCAAAGAGCTATTTAGTTCAGCATTTTGTTTCCACTGATGTACAAGATGGATCCCAATTGCTTGTACTACTTGTCCTGAGGGGCGTACTGCCTCTAATATCCGAAGAAACACACAGTGATTAAAAAAAAATCATAAATTTACCTCATTTGCATTTTAAATCATACAAGTTGGTGAACATCACCGCCTTTCTTTAGTCGCAAATCATATTGTATGATCACATCCTTCCTTTCTCTTTACACTAAATCCCTGTCTTTTAACTCCATCCTTTGGTATGGCGGGAAAAAAAGAAAAACCTCTTCTGATTCTGATTTTTCACACCATACATAATTTTAGATCCCTTCATTATGTGTCCCTCCCCTCCTTTTAAACTAAAGACCTCCAAATAGCAGTAGCAATAGCACTTAGACTTATATACCGCTTCATAGTGCTTTACAGCCCTCTCTAAGCGGTTTACAGAGTCAGCATATTGCCCCCAACAGTCTGGGTCCTCATTTTACCCACCTCGGAAGGATGGAAGGCTGAGTCAACCTTGAGCCTAGTGAGATTTGAACTGCCAGATTGCAGGCATTCGGCAGTCAGCAGAAGTAGCCTGCAGTACTGCACTCTAACCACTGCGCCACCACCATGTTACAATCCTTCATTCTACACGAATTGCGTCCCCCCCCCTTGGTTGCTTTTGCTGCACTGGGGTGGGGAGTTGAGCAGAAGATTGCATAGCATTCCTCATGCATCATAATGGCAGTTTTTAGTTTTGCTAATGATACTCACCATGGTATCTGCTTCCCCCCCAGCATCCAAACAATGGGTTAATGGTTGTATTGAGCTGTCTACACACACAATAAGAAAACTTTTTCCTGATCATTCTCTGCCACTTGGCCCCCGATCAACCTATATATGAAGCAAATGTATGTTTTACTCTGGTGCTCTTTAGTATACACTTGTTCACACTGAACCGCTTATGCCAACATAATGTTTATCATGGAAGTTTGGAGAGAACCTTTCAACTCCTTGCTGTGAACTTCTGCCAGCTTCTATTTGCAATAGGGAGAATGTCTCAACATTTGGTGTAAGTTTTTGTCAAAATATTAGTTCACTGATTTTCCTCAAGGTACAAATATAGTAGAAGAAAAGCAAAGGCCCTTTGTAAATAGAATTCAAACAGTTCAACTAAAATATATACTGAGGAAAAATTAATAACAGAGACTAACAGAAGGAAATTAATAAGAAAAGGAAAAAGATATATTTTTAAAAAGTTAAATAGAAAATAAAATAATGTATAAAAAAGATAAAAATAGTAATAAAATTATTCTCCACTGCCATGCAGCAACATTCTTAATAACGACTTAATAAAGTCGTTATTCACTATAATTCAGCTTCTGAACAAGTTAATCTTGAAGGCAAGATTACTACATTGGGATGTAGTAAACAAGATAGAGTAGTGACATCTTTAAACTTTATCTTTTCCCCCAAAACCTAATTGATTGTGGGATTAATGTCTAAGAAATCAGATTAGGACATGACCTATCATATGTACTAAACAGTTCTCAAGTTTATTGCATCTCCACAATAAGAAGAATGACATTTTTAAGAATATTGGTGTAAAGATTTACTGGGAATATCAACACTGACTGCTTGAACTTCTCCTGTAGTAATCAAAAGATAATTATAAATATATACAAATAATTTATTTCTGTGAGCCACAAGAAAACAAAACACCCACCCATAAGGGAGTCTTCAGAGATGTTTATCAAATTAGCCTGAAGTGGTTCTCTTAGCCAACAGTTATTTTTTATTTTATTTTATTAATCATATTTAAGAACTTCTCTAATGCAAAGATCCATTTTCTTGCTGCTACAAGGATACTACCCATCCTTATCCATCTAGAATATAATTTGATGGATTGCAAATAACTGCCCAGAAACTGCAGAGGAAGAAACTACCTCTTGATTCCACTGGCAGAAGATAATTGGTACTGATAGAGAAGATAACTGGACTTGCTGATTGGACTTAACGTGTGTGCAACATCCTTCATGTATACAAATTCTAATATCCTAAATAATATTAGAAATCAATCAGCATGCTTAGTGTGATTCAGCCTTGAACTCCACCACCAAGTTTAGTAAAAGTAGAGGTTTCAAGTTTGTCTTCCAATCATTGCAAATGTGAGAAATGAAATTTCCCTGGCTTGATTTTGCATTCTCTCTGCTTTTAATAATCATAATGGCTTTGAGCCCTGAATTTTATTTTACTTATCACAGCAATTTATTAGCTACCTTTCTGGGCCAAGCCCCCTCCTAAAACAGTGCATACTAAATTACAGTAATAACTAAATTGGAGTCAGAATACACAAACTTAAGATGAACACATTGGGGAAGAGTGGGGTGGCTGTTTTCCTTGGCAGGATATTTTCTATCAGGTGAGTCATCTTATCAAGGCATGAAGACAATGTGGTTTGTCCCACTGAGTCATTTGGGTTGTACTGAGGCCTTGCCTGGCAATTTTAGAAGTTGGATGAGGTTACTGGACCTTCCCAGCAAGAGGCATCAGAGTGTTGCAAAATGAAGCAGTTATGTTGCTCCAAAACCCATCTCCATAAAGCAGCAGCTGTTTTTTCTCAGCTATTTCTCTTAAGGAAAGCAAAGTACTGTGCATTCCAGTTTTAACTTCTTGAAAGTCAGAGGCATACAATTAACATTAACTGGGATCAGCACTGAAACTATCACTCAGAAGGCCTTGTCTAGCTACAAAAAGACAATGTCAGTATACCGTGGAATTCTGAAGGCATCACAGGAGGGGTAAGGAGAACCACAGAATTGGAAGTTAGAGGTAAGCAGAACTTTCCAGTGAGAAAGTTCCACTGTCAAACTCCATGGAGTTCAAAACAGAAGCAAGGCAAGAGCGAAGTCTGATAACACTGAATGTGCAATCATTGAGAAGGAAGCAATGGTCATTCAAGTCTAGCTCTTGAGCTAGAATTTAAGATAAGAGAAGTAGCTTTGATGTCGCAGAAGTAGGAAACAACAGACAAACAGAAAAAGAGGCAAAGTGAAACCAATAGCCCACGAATTTCTAAAAATGTGAATCTGAAAGTAATAGTGAAAATATATCTCCTACTAATGATTAGAAAGCTGCTTAATGAAGTAGTAGAAGATTACTAAAGATCTTAATGCCTTTTCCAAAGTGGAATTCTATTTGGTTTCCCATTGAGAACATTGTTTCTGCTTTAGAAAAGTTCTAGTTAATATTTCAACTACGATGGCTCAGCAATTAAAAACGCTGAGCTTGTCAGTTGGAAAGCTGACAGCCAAGTTTGAGACCAAAGCATTGTGTGATGGGGTGAACTCCTGTTACTTGCACTAGCTCCTGCCCATCTAGCAGTCTGAAAGCATGCAAATGCAAGTAAATTAATGGGTACCACTTCAGTGGGAAGGTAATAGCATTCCATGCGCCTCGGCATATAGTCATGCTGACCACATGACCACAGAAAATGTCTTCGGACAACGTTGGCTCCCTCAGGTAAGAAACAGAGATGAGCACCGACCCCTAGAATCAGACATAAGTGGACAAGAGAAACATTTACCTTTATTTTTTCATCACTAAAAAGGTATATATCAGAAGTTTACCTCCAAGATGGAGGACTCCGAATGCTTTCCCCCCCCCCATTTCATCTTCCCTTCCAAGTGCTGCTTTGGAAATACTGAAATAACTTACATTACCATAAAAGTAGAGTGGAAACCAGCCAAGCAAAAATCTGAAATTACAGACTACACTTGTCTGTGTTGAAAATCTTTAAACTTCTTTATATCCTGAGATTGCTGGTTCAATCCCCATCTCTTTAAACTAGTGCTGCACTTTTCAAACATGTCTGATGAGTTTAACAAGTACAAATTAGTTTTTTTTATGTAGGCTGACAAAATAAGGACTGACATTTTTTCCTCAGGTAATTAAAAAAACTATAAATAATTATTTAATTCCTATTAATGAAATCTGTTTTAACGGACTAGGATGGAATATTTTTATAGTGAAATACATGCAAACCAGAACACAATATATATACCTGTGGACACAGTTGATTGGATGTCCTGAGAGCAATTATAGTATATAAAAGATAAATCTGTTCTCTGTCTTGATTAAATATTCATTTATTCTTCCTCTTCCCCCCCCCCCTTTCTTTTTCTCCCTCTCCTCTTCCTCCTCCTTCTCTTGGCAACTAATCGGAATTAGAATCCTATCCACAACATATGTTCCCAAGCTTATTATTATTCATAAGATGTAGCAACAGTGAAAACTAAAGCCATAGCATGTATTGCCATTTAAACATAGCCCTATTTTGTAATCTAAAATGCAGCCTATGTGCAACACCAAAAAATTTAGCTGGCCTTACAATCCCGGAGCATTTCCTCAGCTTGTAGCTACGTGCAACAGAAGAATGGGAGAATTAAGCAAAGTTGTGCCTTGTGTTTATGATCCTCTTTGAATGCTAACCATAGATACAATGAATTCAGCTTTTCTAGAAAAGTTATGATGATCTTAGGCAAATTCCAAATACCTCTGATCCAGGGGTGAGTTCTAACTTACCTCACCGCTGGTTCGCTTCCTGCAGTGCCGCGTGGCTGCGTGCGCATTGTGCGCCACGTGGCTGCACCGCATGGCCATGTATGTGCTTCGTGTGCACGGCCACGCATGCGCAGTGCCAAAAACTCAGCTTCTGCGCATACGCAGAAGCAAAAAATAGCAAAAAATTCCAAAATAATAATAATTAAAAAAAAAAAATTCCAAAAAAAGATGGCTGCATCCACGGACCGGCACCGACAGAACTGGCTCCGTGATGTCACCACTGGTTTACTACCGGTTCTATAGAACCGGTGTGAACCGGGAGGAACCCACCTCTGCCCTGATCATATAACTAGATTTGGAATGTATATCAGGTCTAGCTTGCCTTATGGCTCAGCACAAGGGAAATAAATCCAAGAGCAAGGAAATACAAGAAAACAGAAGAGGGAATTTTATGTTGAAAATTAGGAGCTCTCATATAGCCCTTAATTGTCAATGAGTAATTATTCAATGACTGGCTTAAATGAACAAAACACCACAAGTACACTAAAACTTTGTAGTAGTTTTACTACTGTGGAGTGGACGGACAATGGAATAATTAACTTGACCTAAGAAGAGCAAAGAGCATAAAAATAGGGTTATGCTCTAATTTAAGACTACTTAGTCAATTAATTCAGTTTTAGTTATTGAATGAATTGGTTCAATATGTTGAATGGTACATATACTAGAAGAAAAGAAGAAGAAAGAGAAGAAAGAGAAGAAAGAGGTACTCCTAACCTGAGCTAGGAAAACTCCTTTTAGAGGTGATGGCTCTTTAGAGGTGATAGCTCTTCTGATCCCAACATGGTGATCATTTTGTGTTGCATTTTAAGAGTGTCAGTTATTTTTCTTTCATACTTCCTACTTTCAGCAATGCTATCAACCTATAGGAGACAGTCATCCTCATTTAAGGTTCTGGAAGCAAAACATCTTCTGCTTTTGGTAGGTTTAACACTAAATGAAACATTTTCATTCTATATAATATAATAGAATAGAATAGAATAGAATTTTTTATTGGCCAAGTATGATTGGACACATAAGGAATTTGTCTTGGTGCATATGCTCTCGGTGTACATAAAAGAAAAGATACGTTCGTCAAGAATCATAAGGTAATATGATATTATAATATCATAATGGTGAGGATGCCCATTGAGCTGTTTGTAATATACTCCTAAGATGTTCCTGAGGAGGGAAAAAAACAACGGAAAGTGGTAGGGGTAGCAGTGAAGAGGAATTTCTCCCTTTGCAATTCTTTGGATTTTTAGAAATGCCAAATCAGACCAGGATTTGCCCAGTACAAACAACTTTTATTCCCTTGGAAATTTATAGGAAGTTTTTGAAAAGAAACACCATCTCAACAATGTGTTTTTCTGTACTTGATGAACTGTATTACTTAAAAGAGTCAGAGTCATTCCCCTCCCCTCCGGCCAAGATGCCATCAGAAGACCTGCAATTTTAGTTCAAAGCTTGTCACTTTCCAGTAAATCATACTCTATTGTGGTTTCATTTTAAATTACTTTTCTTCTGCAGTGCTAGTTCTTTTTAACCTACACGAGCCCCTTCAGCTGCATCTGTGAAAATGAAACTGAAGATATTTTCCACAGGGTTGAACTCCACCTACCAGATGCTTGAGATAACCAGCAACCCTGCGTGGGACTCACCCAATGCAAAGAGAATCCATATGTATGGAGAAAAAATGAGACTTATTTTGGATTAAGAGAAGCAGACGTTCAAGACAAAACAAACTAGCTTGGTAAAAGAGAACAGAGAACATAAAATATTTCCTCTGATCCTCTAGTGATACATTTCTTTAAAAACTTTGGGTGGGTGGGTGGAGCAGTTTAACAGCCATATTGATGAAGGTTTAAACGCCCAGATAAACCTGAACCTTTTTTTTTCTTTCTGCTCATAAATCAGGATAGCTTGTGTTAAGTGAAACATTTGCTAAAATACTGAGCTTTTCCTAGATCTAATTTTTCAACAACCTGCCTTTGTCTTCTTTCTATGATTACACGGCCTATTTTTGGTCCTGTTATTTCGGTGGAAAGGCTGTGTTGGAAGCTTAGCAGAAGTTCATTTATTTTGGGGCTCTCCACTGGAAATAACAATTTCCTCTTTTTTGATATTGTTTCTCTATATCTCTATCCAAGCCACTGAAATATATCACGAAGGGCAACAGGGAATTCATCCATGGAGACATATTTTCAGTGGTGCTGTCCAGAAGAATAGTCCTCCTACCAAATACCATTTGATTTGGGGGGAAAAAAAGAATTTGCTTTTTCAAAGTTCTTCCCCAAAACATGTACTATTTTTCTACTTACGTCACAAGGTAGCCTGTATATGTGCATGTATGTGTATATTATCCTGTATTTCCTTGTATAATCACCTCCC
This sequence comes from Thermophis baileyi, assembly GCA_003457575.1. NCBI lineage: Eukaryota > Metazoa > Chordata > Lepidosauria > Squamata > Dipsadidae > Thermophis > Thermophis baileyi. The sequence continues at coordinate 276,875 of QLTV01001692.1, read as the reverse complement.
CGGGCATCTCCTTGCTTCTCACATTTCAATTTAATTGCAAGAAAGCCCCCCCTCTTTTTCTCAGAATGGGAAAAGGGGCAGCCAGGAAGTCTTCAAAGTATGAAAAAGTTTGTAATAGAAAAGAAGAATACAAAAATAGCATTTGTTACTATTTTCCATTCAAAAATTCAAAATATCACCAAAAGATCTTTCTTTCTTTCTTTTTTTTAAAAAGACAAATACCTTGAGAACAAAATAGAAAAATAAAAGTTATATTCATGAGTATGTGTGTGGGTGTGTATGTACATTTTGAAACATTGCAAGACAAATTCAGCCTGGTATTACTAAACTAGAGGCTACAGAAATGGTGTTTGTGTTTGTTAGATTTGGGTGCGAAAGAAGGAACGAGACACGAGAACAGTTCAGCACCTTTTATTCTCCTGGCTGATTGCAATACAAACTTCCGGCAGGCTGCAGGGATGCCACTTTTAAAGGCATCCCTGTACCCTAGCCGGCCACTGACAGCACTTTATTTCTCCCGCCGCTAGATTAACCAATCAGCGGCAAGTATGAAAATAGGGCCTACGTACAGTGGTACGTAACACCCCTCCCCACTTAGTTTGTGGATAGTCCAATCGGTGATCAACGTGGGTCACGTAGTCACACAAGTATACAGGATGCCATACAGTCCTACTGGGCCTGCGCGATTCAGTCTCTCGTGGAGTCTCGACTGGATTGGACATGCCCGTTGCTGCTCCGGCGCCTGCTTGTGGAATAATCTGGAACCGATCGCCAGGCGTGGCAGCTGAAGTCTCGGCGTCTTTGTTCTCCGGTTCCGCGTGACTTTGCTGGACTCCGACGCCTACAGGTAGGGGTTTGCGCTCCTCCTCCGGGTTTGAGAATAGGGTCTCCTGGTTTCCTGTAGGCAGGGCCTGGATCTCGGCATGGTTGTCTTGGTTGCTTGTTCTGTATGGTCTGTGGGGCAGAGACTCGCGTTGTTCTTGCCTTTGCACTATACTTTCTTGCGGTTGGGCAACCTCTGGGTGGCGAAGCCAGGAGTCTCCCAGCCTACTCCTGAGTTGGTCAATCTGTCTCCTCCACACCCGGCCGTCGTCAAGTTTAACTTGGTATGACTTCGGCCCGGTGACTGCTATAACCATGGCCTTCACCCACTTGGGATCCCCTGCATAGTTCTGTGCGAACACTAGCTCGTCCACAGCTAATGTCCGGGTCAGCTTGCTTGAATCCAGGGGTGTCTCTGGGTGATAGTTGGGGTTCAGTCTGTCCAGTTGGGACCTTAACTTCCGTCCCATCAGCATCTCGGCAGGGCTCTGGTTCGTGGCCGCGCATGGGGTGATGTGTTGGGCCAGCAGGAATTGGTCGATCTGTTCTTGCCAGTTACCTGGGCCCATTCGGGTTAGAGTTTCTTTCGTCATTCTTACCATTCTTTCTGTCTGGCCGTTGCTAGCCTGGCTGAATGGCGAATTGAGCACATGCCTTATTCCCAGGTCGCCCAGGAATGACTCCATGTGCTTTGCTGTCAACTGTGGCCCGTTGTCCGACATGAGGACATCTGGCAGGCCGTGGGTCGCGAAAATCCTCCTCAGGGCTCGTATGGTGGCTTCCGTAGTCGATGTGTGCATGGTCACTACCTTCCAGCCATTTAGAGTAGGCATCCACCACAATCAAAAATGTTTGCCCCACCATAGGTCCCGCAAAGTCTATGTGGATTCTTGGGGCTTTGGGTATTTTCCATTCTAACGGGTTGGTCCGTGGTGGAGCCGGCTGGGTTTCTTGGCATGGCAGGCAGGTTGCCACCCACTCGGTAATGTCCTGATCCAATCTCGGCCACCATAGGTAACTCCTTTCCAAGGCTTTCATGTGTACTATCTCGGGGTGCCCTATGTGCAAGGTCTCCACCACCCTTCTCCGTAGGCTCTGTGGTACTACAACTCGCTCCCCTCACAGTAAACACCCCTTCAGTACGGATAGTTTAATTAGTTTATTTTTGAAAGGTTTAAATTCTTCCCCCTCTTCTTCCTGTGGCCATCCCCTTAACACCCAGTTCATGACTTTGGACAAAACTGTGTCTTTCACTGTGTGTTCTGCAATGTCCCAAGATGTGACAGGGCTGGTTCGTTCAATGTTGACCAGTAAGATTTCGACCACAGGTGCGGGGTCTTCCACGAGATCAGATGTGGGGCATGTTGTGTGGGGTATGCTGCGTTCTTTGTGGTCCGTAGTTGGGGCAGAACAGGGTAGCGGCTGAGTGCGTCGGCGTGTCCAATGCTCTTCCCTGATTGGTGAGTCAGCTTGTAGCTGTAGCCGGACAGGAAGATAGACCAGCATGTCATCCTGGGAGACATGTATTGGGGAGTTTGTTGGTTGCCTGCGAGAAGACCCAGTAACGGTTTGTGGTCTGTTACAAGTTCGAATTTGCGGCCGTAGAGGTATTCATGGAAACGCTTGATGCTGGCCACTGCTGCAAGCGCTTCTTTGTCCAGTTGGCTGTAATTCTGCTCAGCTGGTGATAGTGTTTTGGAGTAATATGTGATAGGGGTTTCTGATCCGTTGGGAAGTTGATGGCTGAGGACAGCCCCCACTCCAAAAGGGGATGCATCGCACGTTAACATCAGAGGGAGGGTCTCACTGTATTGCATGAGGACGCTGTTTGATGAAAGTAAGTCCTTTACAGCTGCAAAAGCATTGGCCTCCCTCAGTCCCCATGTCCATGTGGCCGTCTTTCCCAGGAGCCTGTGGAGAGGCTCAGCAATGGTCGCCTTCTGTTTTAAAAAGATGGCATAAAAGTTGAGTAAGCCATGGAATGCTTGCAACTCCATTTTATTCCTGGGGGTTGGCGCTTCTTTAATGGCTTTTATTTTCGCATCTGTGGGACGAATGCCGGACCCATCGATTAGGAATCCCAGGAATTCTACTTTAGGGACCCCTATTTTACATTTGTCCTGCTTTACTTTGAGACCCCTTTGTTGGAAACGACCCAGCACCTCGCACAGCCTGTTCATGAGTTGTTCCTTCAAGTCCCCCAAGATGAGGACATCGTCAAAATAGGGAACCACCCTGGGGATGCTATGTAGCAAGCGTTCCATCATGCTCTGGAACAGTCCTGGGGCCACGCTTACCCCAAATTGCAGGCGGTTGCACTTAAATGCCCCCCTGTGCGTGACAATAGTCTGGGCTTCTGCGGGGGCTACGTCCACTGGCAACTGCTGGTACGCTTGCGCCAGGTCCAGTTTGGTGAAAATCTGACCATTTCCTAGGGAGTGCAATAGGTGTTGCAATACTGGCACTGGGTAAGCGTTTTGTTGTAGTGCCTTATTAATGGTGCACTTATAGTCAGCGCACATGCGTATCGACCCATCTGGCTTCATTGGGGTAACAGTGGGGGTCTCCCACGTGGCATGGTCAACTGGCTCTAGGACCCCTTGGGTGGTTAACTTGTCCAGTTGTTCATCCACTTTTGGCCAGAGTGCAAAAGGGACTCATCGGGGCTTTAATCTAATGGGGGTAACGCTGGGGTCTAGGTTAAACGAAATGGGCTTGCCCTTATATTTACCTAGACTCCCATCGAACACGTCTCGGAAATCCACAAGCAGCTTCTCCAGTTCATCCCCTTTTATTTGGTGCAAGCCAGTGATGCCGATGCCTAGAGGCTTGAGCCATTCCACTCCGAGTAGGGTTGGCCTGTGCCCTTCGACGATGGTCAGGGGTAGCTTGCCCCTGAACTATTTGAATCGTAGGGGTACCTCAGCTCTCCCCAAGACTCGGATGGGGTTCCCCTGGAAGTTGTTGACCCAGATTCGTTGCGGTTTAAGCTGTTTCTGTGTGATTGTTGGCTGGACTTGCATCAATGTGTCCCAGGACATTATGGTGAACACAGAGCCGGTGTCTAGCTCCATTTTGCAGGGGGTCCCCTCAATAGACATGGTGATGTGGAACTTTTCTCCCAAGCCAGCGTCGGAGTGGCCCACAGTCGTATTGTAGATCTGCTGGGTGTCCTGGTTCTGGTACTCATCCCGGCGTCTGCCTCTTCGACCCCCTGTTCTGCCCTTGTCTTCCCTGCCCCATGGGTGGTCTGGGTTGGAAAGGGGCTGGCTGGTACGGGGTCGGTTGGGTGGCTCTGCAAGCTTCTGCAATATGCCCTCATTTCTGGCATCGGCGGCAAATGGCGTCTTTGAATTTGCAGACCACCCTGGCATGGCCCCCTAGGCAGCCTGAACAATGGACTTGCCTTGTCTCAAGGTCTCTAGGACTTACCCTTCTTTCCGGGTAGATGCAGTGCACTCCTCTGACTCCTCGTCGTACTCAGGAACCTCGATCATCCAGTCGGGTTCCCGGTGGTACGATGGACTGCACTGGTCTTCCGGATGTCGGCTGCTGAGTTGTCCGAAGATTTGGCAGCTCTGGCTTCTTCCACAACACCCTTGAATGTTGCTCCCCACCGGATCAGCAACTTCTTTTGGAGGTTGAGATCTCTCATTCCTAAAATGATTCGATCTTTCATCATTTCCTCTGGATTTATAAATTTGCACTTCATTGCGATTTCCCGGAACTTAGCCACAAAGTCATTTATCATTTCGCCTTCATGTTGGCGGCGATGATAGAATTCATTTCGGTTGACCATCGGGGTTGCTGTGGGAGCGTAATGTTCCTTTAGGGTTGTCTGTAGAGTTGTCCACGAAATGGATTCGATGTCCGTGGGAGCCACCAAGGTCTGTGCCATTTTATAAATTTTTGACCCACAGTAGGTTAGAAAGAGAGCCCTCTTCCTATTGTCGGGTAGATCCTGGAAGTTGTTGGCTTCCAGGAACATGCGGAATCGGCTCATGGAGGTATGCCATTCTTCCGTCTTCAGGTCGAAGATTGCTGGAGCAGGAGAGGTGTGAGCAGCCATCCTCAAGTTTGGCTGGAGCAGAACGATGCTTGCTTCTAATATGGCCGCGGATGCCTTTGTTCTGTTGTCCTTCTTCAGAATCCCATCCTCGTCACCAGTGTTAAATTTGGGCGCGAAAGAAGGAACGAGACACGGGAACAGTTCAGCACCTTTTATTCTCCTGGCTGATTGCAATATGAACTGTCGGCAGGCTGCAGGGATGCCGCTTTTAAAGGCATCCCTGTACCCTAGCTGGCCACTGACAGCAGTTTATTTCTCCCGCCGCTAGATTAACCAATCAGCGGCAAGTATGCAAATAGGGCCTACGTACAGCCATACGTAACAGTGTTAATAATTTTTTGTGCCTCCTCCTTGTGTTTTATTGTGCTCTCAAGCCTGTGAAATAGATGGTTGGGATTTGGCAGTGAAAAGGGAAGTGGAATATATGATCTATGGTGATAGTAAGGCTGACAGAACTGCTGCACTTCACAATACTCATAGGTCCTAAATCTCCATAGGACTACATTATATAGCAGATGAAGCCTGCTGTGCTTTGTTATTGCTTTCCCCCATTCTTTCATTGGGAACAAGAAGCAATTAACAGATCAGCAATTTCACTGCCAAGCTCTTTCACGAATGGATTAGATTTCATATTTACTGCATCATTCAAACAAGGATGGGAAAGATAAGATTTGCTTGAACCGTTTTGGAATTTTATGCAAATGCAAAGAAAATGGTACAAGGTAATCCTTGAGTTACGATTATAACGAAGCCTGCCCATTACCGGTCATAATGTTTGTAAAACAAGTTGGTCACATGACTGAGCCGATTTTATGACCTTTTTTCCTGTTGTTTGTTAAGCGAATATGGTGGTCATGAAATGAATGCTGTAATGTTGTTAAGCAAATGGTGTGATCATGAAGAGAACCCATTGTTTGCTATGGCACAGTTTTGCCCCATGTTCCAGTTAAAACTGTCTTAAAATGAAGTCACGTGACTGTGGGACATCGCAAAGGGCAGTAAATGTAGCTGTATTGTCGAACACCTGAAAAGTGTTCATGTGACAGGGGGGGACAAACGTTGGAACTTTGGCTCCAGGTCATAAGTCCCCTTTTTTGGGGTCTGTTGGAACTTCACATGGTCATTAAGTGGCTGGTCGTAAGTCAAGGACTACCTGTACATAGAATGCTACCAATGTGTTTGCACATCAATTTTGTAAAGTTACATATTTTTCCTCCTTTACATAGGCTAGAAGTTATTCTTCTAGATGTAGATCGTAGATTTTTTTTTTTTTTTAAGATGGAGAGTGGATGAATTTAGAGGAGTATTTATGAATAAAACAATGGGTGATATACAGAGAGTTTTTTTTTTACAGAAAAAAAGCAGAAAATCCAACTCTCCTTGTACTTATCAACTGCTATTAAGATTAATTACGTTTTTCCTAGCTAGGCCCTTCCCTACTTTCCTGGACAGGAGAAATGGTCTCATACTTCCACAGCCTTCAAGGCGTTGCTCTTTTCTTCTGCTGAACCACTTAGCAGAAAAAACAAAGATGTCCTTTCTTGCTACCTCATTCCCTCAGTTATGTAGGTTAAAGTGGATTGGATGGATATTTGTCTTAATGGCACATTTAAAGGCAAAGAGGACAAGTCTGGAAAATGGAAGGAGTACTTGCTAAAGAAAGGGAGAGGAATATGTGCAGGAGTCTGGACTTGAACCTAGGGCCACCAGAAATCAGGCTGCAAAGTTCTAAAGGAGTATTGGATGGTGGAAAATTCTACTGATTTTCTCTTGGCTGCTATAAAGTGATTTTCAAGAGATTTGCAAGCGTTGATGGAAAGAATCACCTTTGAAACTAATAATGCAGGGCCATTATGATGTTCCTCCTATGTTTACAGTATATGCAAGAAGACATGTGGGTTAACATTTTACTTTGGCTTATATTTCTTTAATTTATGAAAACTTAAAATGCAGACCAATGGTTCTTGACACTGGAGTGATGAATAGATTTTGTTGAGATGGACAATCCTACAAATTGATTGATGGAATAAATAAATAAACACACTACACAAAAATACCTCTTTTTAAAAAACTTACCTATCAGGTTGGCAGTCAAGCTTCAGTCTTCATTGATTCCTACACTATATTTGTAACTGGAGGCCAGGAATCGCCCCAATGCAAACACGTTATCTTTCTAACCTGGGTGAGTCAGTGACAGATTCAGCACAACAGTACTTGCCTCTAAACTTACATTAGAAAACTTTTGTTTCTTCTTCACCCTTACCTCTTCTTTCTGTACTTCATCTTGGCCAGTTGTAGCATAGACAAAACTGGCCATGTGGTGTGTATAAAAAAGATGAAACAAACTCTTCACAAGATAGCAATAGCAATAGCACTTAGACTTATATACTGCTTTACAGCCCTCTCTAAGTGGTTTACAGAGTCAGCATATTGCCCCCAACAATTTTGGGTCCTCATTTTAGCCACCTCGGAAGGATTTGAAGGCTGAGTCAACCTTGAGCCTGGTGAGATTTGAACTGCCAAATTGCTGTCAGCCGGCAGTCAGCAGAAGTAGCCTGCAGTACTACATTCTAACCACTGCGCCACCGTGGTGATGCACTGAGGCGATGCAGGAATCTTAGCACTCTTGAAAGAGCACCACTTGAAATGGCCTTATTTTATCTCAATCTGGAAGCAAGTTAGCATACTTAATTCTGAGGTTGAGACAAACTTCTCAGGACATGGGTGTGGTTGGGTTGGTTTTTTTTGTTTGTTTCAAATACTTGAATAGGCTTTTTGTTGTTTTCATGTTTGCACAGCCCCAGTGACGTGTAAAGACCGACCTACTGATTTAGATCTTTCAGAATTTTATTTGGTGGAAGCAAAAACACTTTTTAGGAAAATCCTTTACTTGCTTTTCAAATTTACTTGCTTTACTTGCTAGCCCCATCCTTGACAATTAGCCACTCTCGATGATATGAACAAACCCAAGGCAAAAACAAAATATGGGTCAAGAATAATGCAAATAAATCATGGATGTGATTTTGAATTGCACAGACCTTTCGCCTGGGTTTTGGGGTCTTGCATCTTTGTCTGCCTTTTTAAAAAAAAAAAAATTCAACATTCAAAGTGAGAGCAGATGTTGATTAGCACATTGGCTACTACCACACTGTGGAAACCTACTAGCAAGCTGCAAATGACTAATTTGGAATGCATTTTGAGACCGAATCTGAGTTTCAGTGGCATTTATTTATTATTGCTCTTTAATGGATTCAATTATGTCATGGTGAGGTTTTCTCCCCTTCCAAAATAAATGGTTCCTAAACTGTGGGGCTCCTTCTGAAAAAGGGGGTGAAAGAATCCTGAAATAGATTAAACTGCCTTCATCCTTCCCACCAGCTGAGACTTGGAGGGTTTAAATAATTTAAGTATAGAATCTTCACAGGTCCCCAGTGATCACCAGGTTGAAATAAAAAATAACTGTTGTAGAATTATAGTGTAGGGGCCATTTAAACTAAAAAATCCAACTCTCTGTTTGGAGCAGAAATCTAAATTAAAGCAAACCAGACAGTTGACTGTCTGCTTTTCATACATCCTGTGAAAAGAGCCCACCAATAATTTTCAATAATTAGCTTTGCTTTTTAAACTGCCTTTACTATTAGGAATTTGTTCTAACATTCAACTAGAATCTGCCTTTGATTCTATGATTTTGTATCCTGCATACTGGATTTGATGGAAAGTAACTTTTGACCTGGGCCTCCTTGTGATACTTCTCTGAATCTCTTTCAATTTCTTTGAATCGTTTTAAAAGTGTGCTGCCCAGTTTTAGACCCAGGACTTACATTGGGGTCTGACCAAAGCAGAATAAAGTTACTAAGAGTTCATCCAATACTGTGACATCTGCAAATTTGAAAAAAAAAAAAAACAACCAACTTCCATCTCTTCATCCAAGTTAAATAAAAATGTTGACCAGTGCAGGGTTTAGGATGGAATCTTGTGGCATGTCTCTCATTCCAGTTTGATAAGAAACCATGATAAGAAACCATCCAAATCTTCTGAATAAAAATGCTGAGCCAGTTGTTTCTCCACTTAACTGTAATACCATATTTACCCTCCTTGCTAATTTGCCCTTCTTCCATTCTTGTCAATGGGCTATGCATGGACAAACAAAATTGTGTCCAAATTATATTAATTCCATCAAAGGATGGGTAGAGTAAACTTTACATAGTTTATATACAGTAGCTTGAATTGATCTCCCACCTTCCTTCCTTGGTAAATCCTATTTAGCTCTCCAGGAGAACATGGCCTTTCATTACATTGGGTTCTGAAGTAGGTTTAATTCACACTACAAGAATAATATATTAAATGAAATTTGACATCTGTTCCATAGATTTCTTCATGTATATTGGCCCACAAAAATGTGCTGGCTTACCAGGCTTCTTGTACGTTAGGCAATAAAACAGGGTTTGGATCAGTTTCTATATATAAATTACACTTTATGTGAAAACTGAGAAGGAGCTTTTAAAAAAGCACCTCTGATTATTTTTGTCAGGCTTTCTATTTCTGTCTTTTACTTCTCAATACCTGTTTATGTAACATTGTTCTTATTATTAACGTATTAGATCGCATACACCGTCTGGCACAACTTCACCCAAGTTGTACTTGTTCTTCAGTATAGATGTGAGGAATGGTGTAAACCTGACCCATTTTAGTGTTTCATTTGGAGGGCAGCATTTTTGAGCTGAAGTTTTAGTAATAGCAATAGCACTTAGACTTATATACCGCTTTACAGTGCTTTACAGCCCTCTCTAAGCGGTTCACAGAGTCAGCATATTGCCCCCAACAATCTGGGTCCTCATTTTACCCACCTCGGAAGGATGGAAGGCTGAGTCAACCTTGAGCCGGTGAGATTTGAACTGCCGAACTGCAGCTAGCAGTCAGCTGAAGTAGCCTGCAGTACTGCACTCTAACCACTGCGCCGCCTCGGCTCTTCCAGTTTTCCTCCCTTGTTTTTTTATTTATTTATTTAGAAACATCTATTAAAACAAAGAAGCCAGTCCATTTAAGTTCCCAGTTTCATTAGCTCATCAACCCCTTCATGAAGTTTCACATTGTTCATTGACCCTGAAATATTTATTATATGAAAATAATTTAATAAATGCTACTTTAACAAATAGCACTACAAATAATAATAAATAATAATAACATTAATAATCCCATTGACCAGTTTGGAGAGCCCTGCTTTAGATAGATGTGTAGGATATGCTCATTCTTGAAATGCATGGGGCGGATAGAGATTTGCATTTTATTTTAACCATCAGATAGCTATCATAGACTGATTGCAATTGGGACTGACAACTCCATCGTGCTCCTAAAGTGGCGACATGGATGTAAAGTGAAAAATATATATGATTGTGCTTGACTTACAACAGCAGATCTGCCTGCAATTGTTAGTGAATCATGGTGGTTAGTTAAGCATAATATCTCATGACCGTGATTTGCAACGTATTGCTTTCCCATTAACTTTGTTTGTTGGAAGCCAGCCATGAAGGTTGCAAATGGTAGTCATGTGACAGTGGGATGTTGCGACTTGTAAATGCGCACTGGCTGCCAAATGCCCAAATCATGATCACATGACTGTAGGGATGCTATGATAGCCGTAACTTGGAATAGTCAAAATTCTCTTTTTTTCAGTGTCGTCATAACTTCAAATGCTTACTAAACCAGTGGTCAGTGAGTGAAGACTACAGTACCTGTAGGCTGTAAACTCAATGCACTGTGTTACAAATTTCAGTGTTTGTTTGACTTTCATACTACTTCCTGGACTGACCAAATGACCCTGGCAATTTCATACATTTTCAAAAGTAAGGAGGAATGTTCTTTTACATCTTTTTCTTAAAGAAAATTTCCTAGCGGGATTTAGTTTCTTTCTTTTTGTGTGTGTGGTGTGTCAATCTTTTTTTTAAAAAAATAATTTGTATCAAAACTTTTAAACAAGCAAATAAACACTACCACAAATTAATATAATTTTCTGATGGAGTTCTTCCTGTCATGAGTTTGACAGGACTGACAGATTCATTCAGCAGGGCACTTTCATAAAGAAAAAAGAAGGTATTGTGTGCTACTTCTTATGATGATCTTTGCCTTTAAAGATCAATATTGCTAAAATCAATAGGAAGGACTATTCTCGCAGGTCCTGGGTGTGGGTTTCTTGCAGACATTTGACTGGCTACTCTAGGAAACAGGATGATGGAATTCTTGTTTATTTTGCAGAAGATGTTTAATAGACTAGATGCTGTCTACAGGAAGTTTACTGCTTATTCCTGTTCTATCTTATTACATTACTTTATAGAAATTGATAATGTGTTTTGTGATATTATTTTCCCTATTCATTAGCCCGATTGGAGTTTTTGTTATTGTTGCTGCTGCTTTTCTGTTTAGGTATACAGGCTTATTTTTCCTGATGCAATAATAGTATTTACTTTTTGAAGGTTTTCTCACTGTTGAATCAGAAGTCAACGTGCTTTTCTGTGTAGGTTTTGGTTGTCATACTTATATTTTCTGAAATGTGCAATTGAATTAGCATCTGCGCTGCTGATGTTAATTATGCTGAAAAGAGCAGCCTCAAATGCCCAACTCTGTGAAAGTGTCCTGATTTAAATCACAAAATTAAGATCCAATTAAACTTGGAATTCCAGTGTTGTTTCAAGTTCAGTTTCCAGTTTCCTTCCACAGATGAACTAGGCAAATGAATTTCCTCCAGATGTTTTGTCACAATATTTCTTAACTAATTTTTTGTCTAAAGGTTAGGAGTTTACCTGATCAGCTACCCTGTTCCAAGGGAGTTACACTCTGTTTCCTCTGACTGTAGAACTGATATCATGTGAGCATGGAAGCACATCTGCATTGGTATTCCAGATTTCTTAGGATCCTTTCAAATGCTATGCTCATATAAGAATGGGAATTCACAAATTCAGGGCAAACACTAAGCCCTTTATGTGAAAGTAAAGCAATAGTTGTAAGCTCAGAACATCATCTGTGTGACTTTTCTCTGCAGAAGAAATCCAACTTAGTTAACTGTTCATTGTTCTCTAGTCTTAGATAACTCTTACTTTTATATACTTGAACTTTGGAATCTCTGCCATTGTAAAAAAAAAATGCATTCCTTCTGGAAGAACATGGCCATCAAAATTGCTAATACATAACAATCTTTAAATCAGACCCATATGTACACTGTTAAGGAGACTTTATTGTTCATCTGGCACCTGGCACTTTAGGTTATTTCCCTAAATATTTGCGGTTTTGTTCATTGCAAATTCAGTATGAGGACGATGTTTCTATCAGCTCTCCTTTGAAATGTGATTGCCAATAATAACTCTTTTCAAAAATACTATTCTGTTCCAGGACACATTTTCACAATCAAGTGATAATTAAAAAATGTTCTTTTTTAAAATATGACCTAGAGTCAATAAGCTGCACTGCACCAGTACTTCTAACTTAAATATTTTGGGGGTTTAGCCCCTAATTTCTGTTTGGCTGAGAGTAAGACTGGTCTCCTTGGAGAAAAAGCAGCAGGATTGAGAGCAACTTATAAGAACGACTTGCAACCTTTCCTGCTGGCTTCCCCATTGATTGTGATTGTGGGAAGAAGGCAGGGAAGGTTGCAAATGGTGATCACATGACCAAGGGATACTGGACATAAGTTTGAACCAGTTGCCAAATGCCTTGATTGTGATCACATGACTGTTCTTGAGCAGAATACTTCTAAGTAGCAACAAAAGGACAGCTCTGCCTCTGCTTTTTGGCAAGGGTAAGTATAATAACCTTTAAAAATGACATATGTCCCAAAAAATAGTTAAAGGGAATCATCTTTTCATGGAGGACACATTGCCAATCTGATAGCAATTCTGTGAACAGATTTTATTTCTAGAGGGGGCACAATTTTACCTTTACCTTTTATCCAACTTTGATGATTCAAATATTTTACTGTACAGGTATATGTGTCAGGGTTCCGACCTATGCCCTAATTAAATCATGAGCCTCAAGCCAAGCTTCAAAAGAAATCCATTTATTTATTAGGAGCTTCATATCGGCACGGACCAAGTGAAGCCAACTCTGACCTCACTTAATTTGCGCCTTGGCTCTGACGCTCTTTCCCCCTCCCCCAAGGTGTGTCATCAGTCACATTCCCCAACGAAGCAATTTTGCGGGTTGTAGAAATCACTCCCTCCGGCCATTGTGGATCTTCGTGGAGATGACCTTGACGTTGCCGGCTGGAATGTGCTTTGTTTTGACTGAAATGCAAGTTCTTCGATGCAGCTGCGAGGCTCAGTTCCCCATCGGCCTGCCTATGGCAACTCAAGAGCAGGTCAGGAATGCTTCACGAGTTGACAATATGTTTATAAAGACACATAATTGCCCCTTTTAGGTGTTCTGCAAAAGAACTACTATTAATACTTTACTAAGCTAAGCAAGATGGATTCAGCCAATATATTTATAAGATATCTCAATAGGGTTCCCAGTTAAGGCAAAGAAAGAGACAGGCATTGGAAATGGGGACAAATAGGGAAGGAAGACACAATAATTGTTTAATTTTCTTGGCATCTGCAACAAAAATTACAGTGAAAAACTGCAAAAAAAAAAGAAGAAGAAAAAAAGAAAAAAAAAGAAGAAAAAAAGAAAAAAAAAGAAAAGAAAAGAAAAGAAGAAAAGAAGAAAAGAAAAGAAAAGTATTTAGGTCTACCTGTTTCCAGCTCCTGAAAGTCATTTTTTTAATTGCAGGAATGGGCTAGAGATAGCTAGAAGGCAAAAGTGATGAGTGTGATACTGCTTAAAGTCTTGTCAGTTTCAGGCAGCAGCACAAGCCAAGAGGGGAGAGGGTTTGAATCAACTAATTAAGGTCACAGAGGAGCTTGTTAACTCACCATTAGCACTTATTAGGAAAGTGCTGCACTGCAGAGAAAAAGAACTCAGGAAAAGATTGCTTGTAGATTCTCAAAAAGGCAGACCAGATTTAATTAGAATAGAATAACAGAGTTGGAAGGGACCTTGGAGGTCTTCTAGTCCAACCCCCTGCTTAGGCAGGAAACCCTACACCACTTCAGACAAATGGTTATCCAATATCTTCTTAAAAACTTCCAGTGTTGGAGCATTCACAACTTCTGGAGGCAAGTTGTTTCCACTGATTAATTGTTCTAACTGTCAGGAAATTTCTCCTTAGTTCTAAGTTGCTTCTCTCCTTGATTAATGTCAACCCATTGCTTCTTGTCCTACCCTCAGGTGCTTTGGAGAATAGCTTGACTCCCTCTTCATTGTGGCAACCCCTGAGATATTGGAACACTGCTATCATGTCTCCCCTAGTTCTTTTTTTCATTAAACTAGACATACCCAGTTCCTGCAACCGTTCTTCATATGTGTTAGCCTCCAGTCCCCTAATCATCTTTGTTGCTCTTCTCTGCACTCTTTCTAGAGTCTCAACATCTTTTTTTACAATTCTAAGACTATGTTTGTGGAATGGGGGACATGATGACAAAAAGTAGAATAAAAGTCCTCCTTTTGCCATGTTTTGGTAACTCTATCTTGGGCACACACCCTTTGTGTACTTCCTTGAGTTCTGTCATGGGTGATGATGGGAAGAGGAGAAGGTAAGATATTTAACACCATGTTAAAGGTATGCCCCTGCCCCAATGTTATGTTTCCATCTCATATGAGACAGCCTTCTAATTTTCACCCTTATGGTCAGAGTAATTTTATATTGTTTTGTTTTTAATGGTAGCATTTTTTGAACTTAATTTATTGTTGGTAGGATTTGATGTTGTTTTCTGATTTTTTTCCCATCATTCCTGGTGTTCATGGCTCTCAAATATGCCAATTTTTGGGGGAAAACAATGGATAAATTGAAATATAATGCCTTCTCTTGGAATTTAATTGAGGTCGGGGAGCTTCTAAAAACTGGAAAGGATTATATAAAGAAAAACCAGCCACTATAAAAATCTGTTGATCATTCATACTTAAGGAAATATAAGAATCCTGTACCATGATTTTCACATTATTTTTATTTTTTGGGGAAAAAAATATATGATATACTTCATTTTCTGCCAAAACAAATGACAATGGACTTTAAAATCCAAATTAATTCAAAAATAAATTATATGCATAGATGGATTTTTTAAAAACAACAACCTACAGGCCTTTCTCTTTTTTCCCATGAGTCTTGTCCTTTTAATTTCTAAATGTAGCAATTTACTCTGTTCATGTACATTGTTGTGTTTTTCTGATGCAGCATGCATTAATTACAAGTCAGGGTTAATTAAAATATGTCATTGCCTAATTAAACATTACTCTATTGTGCAGAGAATCTTGGAGCAATAAGTGCAGGCATAGGGAGGTATGCCTGTTTTAATTATTTACTGTCAGTTTCAATTAATATGCCTTTTGGGGCTGCAAACAATGGCACAATCTGCATGCCGTTATGCTTCTGTCAGCAACATGCATGCCATTATGCTCAAGTTCCTCCTTGTGTTAGGCAATAAACAATCCAAGCATGGAAAACACAAAACAGATGTTCCCTGGGGATTGATCAGCTGACTACAGCAGAACTGGGAGTGTATCTCTAATGGCTTCACTTATCAAGGAGAAATATCCTACGGCTTTCTCTGGATCACTGGTTGAGATTCATGAAGCATCAGGCAGATCCTGCAGGAAGCACCATTTTACTCTCTTGTTTATTTATTTATTCAATTTATATAGCTGCCCATATTCCTGATTCTGGGCGGCTTACAATGAAAACATAAACCATGCCAAAAGCATAAAAACAGGCATACAAACATTAAAAGCAATTAAACAATTAGGAGCCATATAATAGAATCCCCAGGAAAGTGTAGCCATTCAAAAATAATACAGCCATTTTATGGCTCCACACTCTTTGATTCCCCAGGCCAGATGACAAAGCCAGTCTTCAGGCCCTTCCAGAATGCCATCAAGGTCAAGGCCAGGCTGATCTCAAGGAAATGATGTTCTCTAGGGTGGGGGCAGCACCAAATGACACTCTCTAGTGGACAGAACCCACAAAGCTTCTTCTGCCGGATCTGATGGGACAGGTAGATGTTACTGGGGAGAGGCGGTTCCAGGGGTGAAATCCAGCAGGTTCTGACAGGTTCTGGAGAACCGGTAGAGGAAATTTTGAGTAGTTCGGAGAACCGGCAAATACCACCTCTGGCTGGCCCCAGAGTGGGGTAGGAATGGAGATTTTGCAATATCCTTCCCCCAGGAGTGGGGAGGGAATGGGGATTTTGCAATATCCTTCCCCCAGGAGTGGGAAGGGAATGGGGATTTTGCAGTATCCTTCCCCTGCCATGCCCACCAAGCCATGCCCACCAAGCCACACCACGCCCACAGAACCGGTAGTAAAAAAAATTGGATTTCACTGGGCGGTTCCTCAAATAACTTGGCCCATGACATGTGGGGCTTTATAGATTATTACCAGCATCTTTGAGCAGGAGTTGTGAATCCAGAAGACCCCCAGATTGTGCACTGGGTCTGTCTGGGGAAAGTGCAACCCATCCAGAACCAAATATTGTAAATTCTTAGATCCGTGGGGGGAGGCCTTAAACCCAAAGCCACTACGTTTTGCCAGATTGAGTCAAAGCCTATTGTTCACCATCCAAACTACTAAAGCCTCCATACATTAACATAGTTTATTTATTAAATTTTAAAACTGCCCATTTCCCTTACAGAGGAGGTCTGGGCAGTGTACAAATAAAATATTACAAAAATATAACAATGTATAAAATTTTAAAACATGCAAGGGTGATTAAATGTCAACGTGAAAATCAATTAAAAAGTGGGAGGAGGGCTTTCCGGCTGCTAACTAGGCCCAGAACCACATGTATTGGTAGCATTGCTTATTTCACTGGGGTGGAGATATATAGTTGAAATATGCTGATGATACCTCAGCCCATGGTGACAAATGATCTCACCCATTGGTTTTGGGATATAGGAGCAACAGTGACTGAAACTGGCCATTGAGGAAATAAGAGAATCAGCACAAAATAGTGCTACCTACTTTCAACCCTGCAGGTGGTTCAGAAGGATACCATGGTCAATGGTATTGAAGGCTGCTGAGAGGTCATGAAGAGCAAGGATGGAGACATTATCTTCAACCTGCTCTTGGCAGAGGTAATAAAAAAGCACAACTAACATTATTTCAGTCCCAAACCCAGGTCTGAAACCCAAATGAAAGGGGTCTTAGTTTCTGTAGTCCATGAGCACATAAGAAGAAAATGACCAAAGGTCTCTACAATCCAGCATATTGTTTACCCTAGTGGTGCTTAGAAACTTAGAAGTCCACAATTGAGAGATAAGTGCTGTAATATCTTTCCAGTTGTGTTCTTCACTAACTGCTGTTAAGAGGAATGGTACTTCTAATCCTGAAGGTTGTACATGGCCAGTGAGACTGATGATCATTGATAGTCTTATTCTCTGTTGATCTGTTTAATACTCTTTTAAATCCATATAAATTTTTAGCCATAATTAGATTTTTGGGGAAACCTGACTTGATGCTTTAAGTAGACACCATGCACAACATTTCTTTTTATCTATTCCACATTCAACTTACCGGACGACCCTAAGTTTTAATATTTTTGGAGAGACGAGATTTACATACCAATATTTCATATATCTCTTCCCTATTTTTTTTAATTATAGCAATAGCATTTAGCAATAGCATTTAGACTTATATACTGCTTCACAGTGCTTTACAGCCCTCTCTAAGCGGTTCACAGAGTCAGCATATTGCCCCCAACAATCTGGGTCCTCATTTTACCAACCTCGGAAGGATGGAAGGCTGAGTCAACCTTGAGCCTGGTGAGATTCGAACTGCCAAATTGCAGGCAGCCAACAGTCAGCAGAAGTAGCCTGCAGTACTCCATTCTAACCACTGCGCCACTGTGACTCTTACTAAAAACTAAAAAAAAAACCAAAACCCTAAAAAACTAAAAAAACCAAAAAAAAAAAAACCCCAGCAATATAAAAATGTTTTTCTAGCAGAGAATTACTTTAGCCCCCTGATCATTTTTGCAGTGTTTTCCATTCATCTTTTCTAATTTGTTAGTATTCTCTTTGAGTTGAAATCAACAACAATGACAACAACCAGTAGTATTTCATTCGGGAGTTGGGCGGCATATAAATTTTATAAAATAAATAAATAATAAATAAATAAAATAAATTATAAAATAAATGTGACCACATAATACTGGGAGAGCATCATTTGGAACTTGCCTAAAGTGTCACATATTATCCCCATTCCCCCAATGACAGATGTAAAAAGTTAGTGCAGTTGAAAATTTGATTGTTATTGAAAATGCTATGGGTGTAGTATTATTTCAGATTTGAAGTCACATAGGTGACTGTGCTTCCATGTTTAACTCCATAAGTGTATGATGAATGAAAAATCTTTCAAGATATCTAGCCAATAATTGAGAAACATGGTTTTCCTCTTTCTTAAATGCAATCAGTTTTTTGAAAGATTTAACTTTTAAGAAATATACTTCAAAATGCTTCACACTTTCGTCTCTAGATGAATAAGAGATCTCCTGGCAATCCGAGAAGTCTTCCATAAAATGTGAAAGAATTTTGCACCATCTCCTGCAAATATTAATCTAATGCAAATCTTTGGAGTTTCTACAAGAATTTCTGAATGGTGTTTCAAGGGATAGCAATGAATAGGACTATCTGTGGATAGGACAAGCAGCACAGCAAAAATAAGTAGATGAAACATACTTGCGAATATCTTTCCAAGTAACCCATATATTAAAAACACACATGCAGTGTCTTTATTTAAATTTAGTAAATTTGGAATATTAGTCATCTAGTTTTAATTTTTAAATCATTTTTACTTTTATCAATTTCTCCATCCACCTAGAATCATCATATGCTTCTATTGTTTGGCCTTCTTATTTCTTTAATTTATTTGTTATGTTTGCATAGCACTGTAGTCAGTGCCTCTAGTATTAAATTTGTGGTTGGCCTGTTTTTGTCCATAGCTGCGGATCTTCACCTTCATAGCCCTAAATAAAAATAGGAAAAAGGATTTAATTTTCACAGCAAAACCGCTTCATGAAATAACAAATTTAATTCTTCCAGATAATTGTTCAATATCATTATAAAATCCTTAACTATAAAATCCCTTCCCAAATTGTAGTCATTTAGGAATATTTTACTTTTCCTAATACTTAGACCCCTTAATTCTCCAATAACAGATACTCCAATTCTTCATTCCAGAATTTAGCCAGGCATTTTGATTTCTCTCAGTTCTTGTTTTTTTCTTACATCACTTTGACAATGAAGAAGATTAGGGAAGGCATTGAAGTACATGCTTTGGGGAGGCAATAGACGGAGACTGGTTTGAAATGAAGTTAAGAATTTCAAAGCAATCAAGAATCAAGACATCATCTTGTGGTGATTAAGAGGAAGTAGAGATGAGTAGGTGTTGAGGAAGATGAGAAGAAAAATGAGTGAATACGAAGAGATGCTGTAGTTCTATTCATCACCAGAAGTCAATACATGACTGCTTTCTTCCTTATTGGGATTCTTTGGGCACACGTAGCCAGTCTATCAAGAATTGAACTCACAGCTCACTGCAGTTTAGATGACTATATAAAGTACATCAGCTTTAGCAGCTACCTACTATACAACCTAGTGTTCAATGATGTTGCAGGGAGGGATATATAAAACCTATCAGAATTATATATACAGTCCACCTTCCTTTAAGCTCTAAAGAAGAGATGTAGATGCTGCATGATGTTATTTTATTTTTATTTATTTTATTTATTATGAAATTTATATGGCTCCCACTCACCAATCATATCCCCATGTAAGGAAAGAGGCATTGTATATACAATACTGACAGAATGAAGAGAAGAAGAGGGTACAGTAATGAGGATGAGGGAGAAAATAAAAAGTTTATTTTTTGACTTTTTAAGAAAATAGAAATTCTCATGAAACAGATGGACAAAAATTTCTGCCCCTCCTCATAGAAGTCTTCCATCTGGCTACAAATTCATGCAAATATCAGAACTTCTTTCTGGAAAAGTCCCTGCATTTGTACACCCCACAAACTTTAGATCCAGCTGAGGTTGAATCTAGCCTGTTAGCCCCTCACAAACCAGGGAATCCTGCAGGAGCGACGTGGTCCTATTGGAGTTTTTGGAACAAAAGATAGGAATTCACTTTAAATTCAAGTCCACCCATTAATATGAGCATTGTCTAGTACATTAACTTCTTCCTCCTTTGAAAGCTGTTACTGAGTTTTTACTGATTTCTTGATTGATGGCTTCTCTAAGCACACCCTGGTAATTTTTGGCACTAAGGACAACATTGATCTAATCTTGGCAGAGGCTAAGTCATTCAATGTTTTCCTGCTGCCTATCAGTTTCTCTCACCATAGAGAATACAACAAGCCAAGGAACTCCTTTTCACTAAACCAAAAGGTTTTTTTTTCATGATTGTTTCTGGCCCATTTTCTCAACATGTGCACATGTACATGCCAATGCACACATGTATTCTAGTTTCTAAAGAACAAACACCACCCTCACATTTGGTTTCCTACACATAAAATTTGCAGTGACCTTGGATTAATTTATTATGTTTAGGAAAAGTAAAGCTTTGCACGTACAGTATATTTCTTGAGTGTTCCAAAAACTCAGGAGAGAAATCTTTTAATATCTCAGTTTTACTTATCACTCAGTACACGTATGTTTCTATTCTACAGTAAACCTTTCTGTTCCTAAGATTAAAAAAACAAAGACAAAACAAGAAAAGAAACCAATGCAGTCTGACAATAGATGATATAATGTCTTCTTTATATACCTTGAAAATTTCAAAGGTTTCAAATTGTTTTGAAGTTTAAAAACTTTCAAAACTGGAGAAAACATAGAAAAAAATATAAAAGACAGTTTGTCACATTTTAAATGAAGTAAAATAGCTGCAAAGAACAGCTTTTTAAATGTATCATTTAGAATCTTTCTGACAGCAGTTCTTTAGATGATATGTGGGGTTTCCCTGGCCTTTATTAAAAGAACAAGGGTTTCAAACATTGAGATGAATTAAAAGTTCTCAAAGAAGTGACCCAAGACTTGTAATTAGGCTAAATATAGGTATAGAAGATGTTAATGGTGGAAAAAAGTAAAAGACACAACTCAGCACAAAGAAATACCAATTAACCAACCAAGTATGAAGTTTGTAATATATGAAAGTAAAACTGATTCAGTACATTAGATCTTATTCCTCAAACATAGTGAGAAGAGAGGGGATCAGGATTAGGGCAACCGTGGGTCCCTAATCTCATGAGTTCCTGATCCATAGTATCTAGTGGACAATGGGTTATATACTTTTCGGGGATAAATGCAGCATTAATTACATGCACAAATAATTCAAGTTGCATAGGATGGGCAGTGAAACACCCTTAAAAATTTGAAAAACGAATACACTTCTGGATCCCTGTCTGGTGCAGATTTGATCATATAAATGTTTCTGTTAGTGTTCCTTTTAGAAGGATTCTTGACAGGCTTACCCAGAGTGATGACAGAGGCATCCTTATGTTCTCTACTATCTCTGTCCATGGGATAGGAATTGTACTTTTCCTTTGCTTCACTCTGCAGTGATAACCATTGTTTCTTCCTAGCAAGATAATGCTTGACTTGGTTTTCCACTCCTTGATGAAAATTTCTAATAAGAGGTAAATAGGCCGTCCAAACCAAATGTCTACATCTCTATCTACATTTCTGCCTTGAAATAGGGAACTGACAAGTAAAATCTGCATGCTTCAGAATAGAGTTTTCAGCATCATTTGGGTTTCAAGTCATTTTGGTGTGTGGGGTTTGAAGACTGAGTTCTAGTCCTGCCTTAGGCATGAAAGCTGGCTGAGTGACTTTGGGTAGTCACTCTTTCTGAACCCAACCCACCTCTCAGAAGGAAGGAGTATTAAGTATGTTTGCCACCTTAAATTATTTATAAAAATAACAAAGGCAATAAATAAATAAGAAAGAAAAGAAAAGAAAAGAAAAGAAGGAAAGGAAAGAAGGAAAGGAAAGGAAAGGAAAGGAAAGGAAAGGAAAGGAAAGGAAAGGAAAGGAAAGGAAAGGAAAGGAAAGGAAAGGAAAGGAAAGGAAAGGAAAGGAAAGGAAAGGAAGGTCAGTCAAGTTTCTGGAGCTTGTAATATAACTTGGTATCTCTAAGAAGTGATGCCTTCCAGTTTTCTGTAGTCAGCAGAGCAATGAAGTTTCTGTCTAGGATACTTTTTAAGGAAACTCAACTCTGGCAAGAGACCTACCATTGTTACCCTACTTTGCTATATACATTTAAGTGAAGAGGGAAGATTACTAGAGGGAGTTAGTTTGGTCACAAAAGTGAGTTGGATGAGAAAATTAAATCATGTTTGCGGACTCAAGGATATCATGAAGATCTCGTATTGTTTTTATAGTTCCTGTTTTCTGCTTTATTGGTTCTGAAATTTAATTGTGCTTTTATCTTGTTTTGTTTTACAGTGCCAGAAACAGTCATTTCTGAATGTTACTTTGATTACTCAATAGATAAACCTAAATAAGTAAGAACATGACCAGGTTTCCAGAAGCAGATGTGGACATGGAATTACAGAGCACGGAGTTACAAGTTTTTGTATTTTATATTTTGTAGGAAGTAATAGAATAATAAAATTATTTCCTACAAAATATAAAACATGGAGTCTATAAAATGTGGAGTATATAAAACAATCATTTTGAGGTTTTAAGCATGCACCGGTACATACATGCCATACGCATTAAGCATTAGTGACCTGTTTACAAATTTTGCCATTTAATTATGATGAATTACAAAACTATTTTTCATAACTTTCCAAACTTCTTGCATCAATGTGCAGGAATATCAATAATATGTTTTTAAGAACTTCCTAAATTTTGATTTATTTTCAAAATTAAAGCCTGCCTCAATTTTCTCTTAAAGGCACCCTTTTTTCAAAGGAAGACCAAAAGTATTTATAAATGGTGTTTTGCCATTATTTGTTCCTTAGCACTCTGAAAGCATTCCATGATTGTCAAACATACATCCAATATATAACAAGAAAATAAAATTAGTGTTTAATTTTTAATTATTGATAAAATTTGGGTATTGGCTATTTTGGAAAGACTTAAGAAGAACCTTTGGTTGTAGTTATAGCTTACAGATTTTGTTAATTATTGAATAATACTGTTTTAATGAGAAGTAATCAACATGCCTTAGTACACTATTATGGAAATGTATTAGGGAAGCAAAGGAATTCTGGTTACTATAAAACTAATATCTCATGTGTTTCTTTCTCTCATGCTCAAGACATAATTGAGAAGCTTAAATATGCTTTGGAATCCTTATGTTCTGTTTTTGTAAATACATAAAT
Organism: Thermophis baileyi; assembly: GCA_003457575.1. Lineage (NCBI taxonomy): Eukaryota > Metazoa > Chordata > Lepidosauria > Squamata > Dipsadidae > Thermophis > Thermophis baileyi. Next base: position 253,578 of record QLTV01001692.1, on the reverse strand, counting down.
TGCAGAGAAGAGTTTAACCATCTCTATCATCAACAATATCCTTAGTTCCCTAGCATTTTAAACTATTTCACGTACGTAATATACTTTACTGCTAGTACTTCTACAAAAAAACAAACAAACAAACACACGAAACAGTGTAGCATAGTGTTTAGGGTGCTGGATAGGAACTTGGAACACCCAAGTTGAAATCCACATTCAGTTTTGGAAAACTTCAGACCAGTCATTATTTCATAGGCTAATATATTATAGGGTTTTGCCAGGATAAAATTAGAGAAGCGAGTCCTATACACACTGACCTGAACTTCTGCGGGAAAGGCTTTATATCAGTTTAATAAAATCATAGCTGGATAAACTTTGTAGACAGCTAAAAAGGGAGGGAGGGAGGGGGAGCAAGCGAGAGAAAGAGAGATTTATCTCTCATAGTACAGGGATTACTATGGGATGAATTAAAGCTGAACTAAAGGACCAGGCAGAAAAGAGTTAAAATGGCTAAGCTGGTTATAAGTTGTCTTAAAGTATTATTTGAAATATGGACTGAGATATTAATAACTCATTAGTAACTAATATCTCAGAAATAACCCAGATTTCAATGGTTAAACTTTTAGAAGATGATGATTTTTTCTTTTTAAAAAAAATCTCACTTAACACAGACATTATAGAATTTGAAAGACATAGAAGACAACAAAATTGAGATGACCAAAATGGGAATACAAAAGACAAATAAAGAAAATAATGGAACAGCTGCCACAAGAAATTCTGATGAAGCCTCTGTATAAAGTAAGCTGGTGAAAGCTTTGAAGACTCCTTTTAAAAGCTGAAGATTAATGAAGGATCAAATCCTGCAATGCCATTGGAGCAATTTAAAAGTCAAGATTGTGAAGAGAAAAAAGAAGGAATATAAATGTAGACTATTTGATCAGGGATAAACTATTTGGTTGATATTTCTGATAACACCTATAGGACTTTTTACTGAACCAGGACTTACAGTAAAAGATGACAATTTATGGATTGTACATGGATAAAAGTTAGATTATGGCAAAAAGAGGTTTTTTTATTCATGATTTTAAAAGAAGGTGAAAAGTTACTATATTAGTTTATGCTCAGTATGACGAAGGTTGAAAACCACTTCTATATTATTGTCTTTGTTTCTTGTTTCATTTCTACTGTTTTCTTTTTTCCTGAAGCTTCTGAACTTTTCTTTTATTCCCACCCCCACCTTTCTAGATTGGTTTGTATTACTTTTTATATGTTTACTAAAAACTTCAATAAAATCATTATTTTTATTATTTCAAAAAAGAAAAAAAAAGGAAATACTAGTGGGCATGCCTAAAATAAAATCTTTAAAATTTATAATGCTGTTCATTCCATAACCAAAGTTAATTGGTTGAGCTGGGCAGCTATAGAAATTGAATTAACAAACAAATAAATGAATACTGATTTCTGAATTTGTCCCAATCTGAAACTTTGATATGTAATTCAGAATTTATCCAAATTTAATTTGTTTCTTTATTTTTATTTTTCTCTTGTTTAATACCTTCACCAATAAGTTGAAATGCCTTTCTCTCATCCTATTTAAATGCAATAGCAATAGCACTTAGATGCTTTAAGGTGCTTTACAGCCCTCTCTAAGCAGTTTTACAGAGTCAGCATATTGCCCCCAACAATCTGGGTCCTCATAGGGAAAGGATTTAACTGTTTTGGGAGGAGGAATGTATTTCTGTGTAATAGGCATCCACTGAAGGAAAAGTGACAAACTAGGCAGTGTCACGTTAAAGTGCTAATTCTGTTCCTTATGTGGTTACATGCAATATTGCGATGCAAATATGAAAGATTGAGACTGAATGATGACATCACAGTGCATGTTTCATCCTCTTGTGAAATAAAATTTTGTCATAACAAAAACAACAACAACAACAACAACAACAACCCTTATAAACAGCAAGGAATATAATTCTGTGAAATCTTTTTAATATTTGGACCTTCAATTTTAACCTTCAATTTTAATGAAGTTTGAATTTGGGAGTAAATGTCTGTTTTGTACTTCTAATTTTGTAGACTTTAACCTGCTTTAGCAGTTCATGATTTTTAATGCAAATATTATGACCAGGTTTACACAGCTGGTCAGCTGAGAAGTAAATGTATTATTTACTTCTCATGTTTGGATGAATTGAACTGGGACCTGGATTTAACAAATGAAATCCATTAAGCTGTAAGTCATCATATACTGTTCGTATGACAGATCAGACCGCTTTGCCAGAAAGATTGAGAACACAGTCTTTATTATTGGAATTACTAATATTTGGATGAATTGAACTGGAAATTGGATTTAACAAATGAAACCCATTAAACTGTAAATCATTATATACTGCTCAAACCACAGATCAAAATAGTTTGCCAGAAAGATTGAGAACACAATCTTTTTGAAACTGAAGATGCTGTACAGGAACTAAAATAAGTGCTTAATTCTTATTCTCTTGTTGAATATATGTGACTTTAAGGTAACATTGATTTTATCTTGATTGACTAAGTAATACAATTCAAAGGATTCATTTTTAAGGTGAGATAATGTCAATTGTTTAATTGGGTTAGTATTACTTGATAACTGTTGTAATTTTGAGATTTTGATGCCCTAACGATTGTTCTATACCAGAAGTATTCCATTTTTGTTCATTGCAACATTGACAATTCTGATGGCCTTCAAAAGTGAAGGGTCTATAATTCCCAGCCAATCTGACCCACAGAAATTCACTTACCATGTTTCCCCGAAAATAAGACCCTGTCTTATATTTTTTTGAATCCTGAAATAAGCGCTTGGCCTTATTGCCATGCACTCAAAAGCCCGATTGGGCTTATCATCAGGGGATGTCTTATTTTGGGGGAAACAGGGTAGAAATTCATTTCTGTGGAATTTCCAAATTTTGAAGGTTTGAGATTGTAGAGGAGATAGCATATTAAATCCATGTACAAACAAGTGATTGACCAATTGACTAAAAAGCAACTGATACAGAAACTGAAGACAATTCTAGCAGGACCGTATAAACCTAAGATATATGTTACTATGCAGGACAGATGGTGACAATAAGACTTAAAACAAGAACAACCTTGTCATAAATTATGTTCCTAATTATGGCCCTGTGGTTGTGCAGTCTGAACCTCTGGGAAACAAGGAGCCTATTCTAATATGGTTGCTGTTAAAGGTTGGGGTACACCCAAAATATTAAAGAATAAAATTGTAATGCATTTCAAAAGCTTTGAATGATTTTAGAAGCTATTTTTATTTTATTTTACGTTTCCCCAAGGTTCTTAACTCTCATAGAGTTCCTTCCTTATGGTCATGCTGCTAAAAACTAAACATTTGGAAAAGAGAAAGAATTAAGCCTTTCTCAACCTAGTTCAGGGAGGCAGCTTCCCTCTCAATGATGGGATTAAGTTGACTTTTAGATGAATTTTTAATCCTAAATGACACATACACAATCACTAACTAAATTGCACAGGGCAGTATCTTCTGGAAAATATGCTGTCTGCTATAGTATATAATAAAATCTGTGTTTTGATAATTTCCAAAATAAATTTTAGCAGTGTTTACAGGTACAATTTTTGTTTTTAGGCTTTGTTTTTAATAGCAAGATACAATACAAAAAATACAACACGAAGAAAAAGATTAAATGGTGATTATATAGGGAAAAAGAAAACTTGCTACATTATGATGATTAAAATAAACTAATCAAGACACAAAACAGAAGAAAACACTAAGTAAAAGCAGAGAGAAAGAGAGATCATAAAATATCAGAGGCATCAGTATAAAGATCAAATCAATCCTTAAGCATATTGTTACTGATTCGTCTTTTCATGTTTAGAATATAGAAACTTTCAAAAATAGATAACAGATTCATATTCTTAACCCATTCTTTCATTCTGGAGGATGATTTTACCCACTTATTTAACAAAAAAAAAAATTAAATGATTTCCTTTGCCATGCCCCAGAAAATTTGACCAAGTATATTTATGGGTCTTTAGCACGGCATACACATTTTTCATTAATTTATTTATTTGTATAAAACTTCTAATGGAATCCCTCCTGGAATATGCATTACTCTTGATTAATATTTATTTTAATAATATGAAACTTATTCTAGAGACTTAATGGACATTTTAATCACTGAGTAATACCCACTGACATTGCATCTATGCATTTAGACGTATTTAATTCAACATATTTTGATATATTTTGCGAAAGATATAAATATAAGCATTTTAGAGAGTCTGTATAAATTCTAAATCCTAAACTCTTGCAGTTACAAATACATTGAATCCCAATGTATTTTTTAAAAAATTAATAGAATTTAATATATATAATGTGCCCTTAAATCATTCTTAGTGAATTCTTAGTGACCACATAGATAGATTCTCTCCATGAATTAATAGATAGCCAGAGCATACACCATTTTACTGTGCATTTTCAATAAGTTTCCATTATTATAATGTATAATTATCCAGAATAGACATAATGTCATCAGCGCAGAAGAACAAGTTATATCCAGTGCCAATTATCATACACCATTAATATTTTGAGACTATCTGGTAGAAGTATCCAGTGAAGGAGACAGGGTGCCTTGATGATATGTCATGATATAAAACATGTAACTTTGGCTACTATAAATTATTAGAATAATTATAATTGGAATGATAAGATGAGAGGGGAGGTAAGTGTATGCATGTAGAACATGTATGTGATTATCGGATTGACATATTGATTCACTGATTAAATGCCAACTCAGAATGCTTTAAAACTTAATGCCCAGATTCTTGCAAATAGCATTCTTGCAAATAAAAGTCTGTTTTTTTAACCTTTTAATTCCTCAAATGGAAAAGAAATATAAGTAACGTCCATTTCTCCCCTGCTTTAAGAGTGTTTTCAAATATCTAAGGAAAAGTGCAGTTTGCACAAAACAATTATGGAAGTCAGTTGTTCTCACCAGTGGAGGCAGAATGATTCTTAGCAGATGCTTTAGTCAAAGTCCTATTTGGATGGCCATACTTGGAGAATAAATTATAGGGAGAAAAATCTCACCTTTCCAGATATAGAAACACATAAAAAACGAACACTTTTAGCATCCAGAATTTTCTTTTCAGAGAGGGATAGGACATCTTCCACCAAATCTGGATTAGACATTTCAGATGAAGACAGTTTACAATAGGGGAAGGTGATTAAAAAGTAATATCAGTTCAGCCCAGGTGAAAAAAACTTAGAAAAAAAAATCTTGGAACTCTGTCATTTTTCACAGTTGTGTTATTACTTGGTGGAATCTGTATGATTCCATACAAAACTATGCACGCCTTCTTTCTTCAAGTAAAGCTATCCATAGTAGCCATACATTACATCTGGATGATGAAGGAATCATTTTTATGCTTTCCAACTGAGCAGAATATTGGAAAGAAAACATGTAAAGGGACTCATGTCTCAGTCATCTGTCTATCAACAGAACTTTAAAAACTGAATAGAACATGCCCAGGTTGGTGTGGTGGGGGAAACAAGCAAAAAGAGAGAGAGAGAAAGGAAGGAAGGAAGGGAAAAAAAGAGAAAGAGAAAGAGAAAGAGAAAGAGAAAGAGAGAGAAAGAAAAAAAAGAAAGAAAATGAAAAATTTTGGCCAGAGGTTTTGGAGGAAAACATTCTTGAAACACTTTCCCAATGCATCCATTCTTAGCCCTCTCTTCTCCTGCCTGGCCATGTGATCCAGATCCTGTCCTGTGCTTCTCAGTGTACACATAGATATAAATACATACAGATGTGACACAAAGGAAGAGTAGATGCAGTTCAGGGGTGAAATGCTCCCGGTTCTGACCGGTTCTTGCGTACCGGTAGTGGCAGGCACCTGTGGTTCAGAGAACCGGTAGCGACAGCTGTCTGGCCATGCCCCTGAACCGGTCTCCCGGTCGCCGCTCACTTGCGGCCTGCCCCGCCCAGTCTCTGCTCTCCAGCTTGCCTGCTGAAGTGCTGCGCCCCTAATCTGCCTGCCAGGTGAGCCTGTGAAGTTGCGGCCTACCTAGCTGCCCCTGTCCCCCCATCCCAGCCTGCCTTCCATACTCCATTCCCTGCAGCCCGCAGCCCTGACATGCTTTTCTGCCTTTCACGCGGCCTTCCCGCTGTCCCCGTGGCCAGCTTGCGAAGGCAGGCAAGCGGAAGGCCATGTGGAAGGCAAGCAAGCATGTTGGGGCTGGCTGGCCATGGGGAAGGGAGCTAGCAGCCTTCCTGGTGGTCCCCCACTCCCACTTGCCTTCCGAGGTCAGCGGCCCTTGGTGAAGACGCAGCTACTGCTGCTCTGGGGCTGAGAAGGGAGGCGGCAGCAACAGCAGGGCTCCAGAAGGCAAGCGGATGTCCCGGGGCTGCACATGCACTCTCAGACCCCCCTCGGAACCAGAGGAGCAGCCACAGTAGCTGCCGCCAGCTTCTCAGGGCCCTTGTGGTGGTGGGCTTCGCTGCAAGCCGGCGTCCCTGCCCGACCTGGCTGCAGGCGTCGCGACGTCCGTCCTGGTGCTTCCCCTTAAATAAGTTGCCTTTTCCTAAGCCTCCCGAGAAAAGCAGACAGTGGAAGCCATGTGGGGCTCTTCCCTGCTTGAGCAGCCATGAGTCCCCATGGCCTGGGCCAAGGGAAGAGCCGGCTGGTCTCCAGCCTGCCTGGTCCTGCCCCTGAGAGGCTGGCGGCAGCTGCTGTGGCTGCGGCTGCTCCTCTGGTTCTGAGGGAGATCTGAGACTGCCACCGTCACCCCTTCTCAGCCCCTTCTCAGCAGCAACTGCATCTCCACCAAGGGCCGCCTGCCCACCCACCCACTGGCCGCTGACCTCGCAGGGGACTGGACAGGCTGGAGACCGGCCAGCGCTTCCCTTGGCCCAGGACATGGGGACTCATGGCTGCTCAAGCGGGCATTGCGAAGCCTGCAGCCAGGTCGGGCAGGGACGCCAGCTTGCAGCGAAGCCCACCACCATGTGGCCTGTCTGCGCAATAGGCTGCGCTGCCCCGGCCCCGCTTAACCATGCTTCTTAGCTGGGCGCTGGCGGTGGCTTCCAGCCCATCTGCCCCACGAGCAAAGCAGGTGGTGTGAACGACACAATCGGCCGTGTCTCCCCTGCACCAGCGGCTCTGCCCTGCCCAGCTCCGTCACTTCCCAGCATTCGCCACTTCCCGCAAACTTCCCAGGAGATGGACGGAGCAAGGGGCAAGTGGGAGCGCACATGGGCCCGGCCGGCACTCGGCTTACCTTCCTGGTGAGGCTCGGAGACCGCCCGGCATGCCCATCTGCTGACTCTCCAGGCAGCGCCACTCTCACCTTGCCCCGCCAAGGCCCCTGTCAGCCCCGGAGCCTGAGGCCAGCGGATTTCCATAGGTGCGCGCCCCGACGCTGCCCGGCTCCGGAAGGTCCCGGAGCCGAAGCCAGGAAGGTGAGAGGGGCAGCAGTGGTGCCAGGCTGCCCACCCTCCCAGAGTACTTTCTTCCTTCTCCTGCCACCGAGAAGAGAGAAAGAGAAAGAAAGAAAGAGGAAGGGAGATAAAGACAAGGAAGAAAGGAAGGGAGAGAAAGGAAGGAAGGAAGGAAGGAAGGAAGGAAGGAAGGAAGGAAGGAAGGGAGGGAAGGAAGGAAGGAAGGAAGGAGGGAAGGAAAGAAAGAAGAAAGAAAGAAAGAAAGAAAGAAAGAAAGAAAGAAAGAAAGAAAGAAAAAGAAAGAAAGAAAACTTATGACCACAATTGAGGCCAAACTTTGGTTGCTAAGCAAGAGCGTTGGTGAGTTTCACCACATTTTACAAGTTGGCCACGCCCACCCGGTCACATGATCACCAAGCCACGCCCACAGAACCGGTAGGGGAAATTTTTAGATTTCACCACTGAAGCAGATGTAACATGTTACTTCATTACACCGTAGAAAATATACACACCTCCTATGACCCACTGCAGATAAAAGAATCGGGAAAGATTCCAGATGCCATTGCTGTATGTATTTTCCCTACCTGGTTAAAGTAGCTGCCTCATAAGCATACCATTATTAGGCTTTAAAGAACCACTGAAACAAAAGAAAACATGATTTCTTTATGGACATACTCTGAATGCTATTAAGCAGTTTTCTATATTCTAAATATAATAACTCATTCATGCATCTCAGAGAATGAAGAATATACTTGAACTTTGTGAGGTGTGTTCACACGGGCGTAAAGAAGGTGGCTGCTGAAAGCATTGATGCTATAGAAATGTACAGAAGACTTGAATTCATTAGGTCAGCCTCCCCCTATGTAATGTCCTCCAGATGTGTTGACCTTTACAAGGGAGTGCAAAGCCCTTGCATCTTAGGTTAATCTAACACTTTATTTTTGCACTGAGTAATCAACAATAACAAATCTTTACCTAGGACACTTCTGTTGCCTTTTCTCCACTTGAATCCTCCCTCAAAGAGCATCGCAGGTGACAGCTTTACTAAATCAGTCTAACAGGGACTCACAATTACACGGCGGTGAGGATGGTAATATGTCTCCTGCCGCTGCTTTTCCTCTACGGCTCATCTCACCACGGGCCTTGTCATTTCCCCCTTTCTCATGAGGCACTGAATAAATACAATGTTAAAAGGGAAAAGGGTAAAAAGAAAGAAAGAAAAGAAAATCCTATTAGTCTTTAAATCAAAATAGTGACAGTTTTATTTTTGTGGGAAAGGTCATATCAGATAAGGGTGACGGAAATTGTCTCCAAGCGTACAGGTTCTGGAGGCACCCAGTCCAAGCAGCCTGAGCTGTGGAGGCCAGTGGCCAAGCAGAAAAAGAACTAAACTTTGCCGAAAATTCTTGAATGCGGTATGTTTTTCTTGGAACTAAAAATGTGAATGTAAAGTTATTATCCATATATTACTAAGTCAGGAACTTCCTTAAGTAGCTTGGAAAAACGGTAATATGTTGAAAACAGACAAGATTTAACGATGGATGTGGTACATAGTACATTTTCAGAACCACGTAGAGTAGAAACCTGAATAAATCTGCATAGGAAAATCAATCTATATACAGAGGAAGACTTTCTATGAAGTCTTTTTTTCCACGCAGAGGAAGATATTTTTTTAATAAAAATCTATCTACACACAGCGGGAGACTTTCATGTCTGCATCTGAAAGTGCTTTTTCACATATTCAGCAAACCTTCTAGTTAGGAAAATTGTTAAAGGACCATCCTAGCATAGTGGAATGAAGCTGTTGGATCGTGAGGTAAAATAAGGGCAGCTCGACTCTGGCATGTTAATGAGGACAACTTTATTTGTTTCTGACATGTTGCTGTGTTTCACTTTGAAAACATACAGACATTCCCTCTCATGCATACAATCTGAATACGATAGCGTGCACCAGACATGCTTACGATGTGTTTGGCCTCCTCAGATGTAAACCCTCCAATTTATTCAAAGACAGGAAAAGGCCTCCTTTCCACCTTCCCTGTCAACAAAGGCAGCCTTAGCATCTACTTCTTCCTTAGAAAGCGCAGTAAGAGCAGGCTGGATTCAGCAGTGGTTTCTTACACTATGAAAGGCGTTGAGCGAGTTCAATGGATCATCTCCCGTGCAATCATTAAATAATACACCATTCTTGTTGTAGAGGAGGGTGGCTTGGAGTCTCGAGTGTATCTGGAATGTAGAGTATGACTAAGAGGCTCCTTGGACCAAGATTTTTGCCAATAATGAAGATCAACTCCTTCCAGCCCTCTGCTAACTTTGGAATGCCTAACAACTTCGAGGTCCAAATGTTGCAATGCTCTCAGTATGGGGCTGCCTATATGGAACACAGCAGCTGCTCTCCCCCTCCCCAAACTCATTTGCTTGCCCTCTCCTCTATCTAAGGATGCAACAGAACTTCACTATGCATTTCTCGGGAAGTGGATTTGTAAGCTCCTCAGACAGGCTCCAATGCAAGGCAGATGAGAACATTCAACATAGCCCATGACGTAGATGGTCCTCCAATCCAAAATAAAGGGAACAAAGCAGTATGTGTCCAAAAAAGAACATCTGTTTCTGGAAGCCCATACAGAACTATGACTTTATTAGGTAATCTTAGCAAGGTGGCCAGGATTTGTCTTCTCCATTCCATATTTTCTTCAATAAGGGACTCCCTATAATAATAAGGGACTCCCTATAACAAACCAGCCTGAAATGAAGCCCGTGTAAGTGGCTTTTTTCAGGTCCACTCTTCAGAAGGGGCTACTGGATTTCAGGAAGCAGGTCTGAAGGGGTGTTTTTGTTCTAATGGCTTTTTTTTTGGAAGCAAAACGCTGCTTTGAGGTTTTGCACAGCTCCAGTATGGAGCCTGATGGCTTCGAAGAAAACAAGAGGTCAGAATAAGATTGTTCAGGAAAATTTATATTCAACACCACATCAGGGGAAGTTTCATTTAAAAAGATGCTTTAGGGAAATTATATTAAAAACAATGCATGCTAACAAATATGCACACAGGAGATGCAGATATTAGGGAAACGTGTGAATGAAAACTAAGGGTTATTTTTTAATTGATCTTTAAACCCATCTGTAAAGAAACAAGGCTGTTTATTTGAGTGACACTAAATTGATTGGCCTGAAATTGCTACTTATAGCAAGCAGGATTACAGTTTTGCTCTATCCGGGTGTGTAGAAACAGAGCAGTCAAGATTCCTTAATCTCCCATTCTGCCGTTCTGCCTTTAGCATATGCAGCATTTCTGGGTCAAGTGATCCAAACGGAACCTTTGAAAGAAATCAGTAATAGAAATCTTCCCAGTGGGTCCTCAACTTACAACTACAATTGACCCCAAAATTCCCTTGCTGAGCAGGACAGAGTGAATTTAGCCTCATTTTACCTTTCTTGCCACAGTTGTTAAGTGAATCGCCATTAGTAACAAGGTTGTTACATGATTCTGGCTTCCCTTGACTTTGCTCGTCAGAAATTCACAAAAGGTGATTGCATGTCTCTGGGACACTGCCACTGTCATAAATACATGCCAGTTGCTAAACTTCTGAATTTTGATCACGTGACCACAGGGATGCTGTAATGTTCATAAGTGTGAAAAATGGTCATAAGTTGCTTTTTAAAGTGCCAATGCAACTTCAAAGGGTCATTAAATGAATGGTTGTAAGTCAAGAACTACCTGTACTGTTTGATTTTCTTTATTCCCAGTATGCCTTCTGAAAGAAAAAAATAATAATAGTACTCACCAGTGGTGAAATCCAATTTTTTTTACTACTGGTTCTGTGGGCGTGGCTTGGTGGGCGTGGTGTGGCTTGGTAGGCGTGGCTTGGTGGGCGTGGCAGGGGAAGGATACTGTAAAATCTCCATTCCCTCCCCACTCCTGGGGGAAGGATATTGCAAAATCTCCATTCCTACCCCACTCTGGGGCCAGCCAGAGGTGGTATTTGCCAGTTCTCTGAACTACTCAAAATTTCCGCTACCGGTTCTCCAGAACCTGTCAGAACCTGCTGGATTTCACCCCTGGTACTCACCAAAATGAGAAGAAGGGCCCCTGAATCCTGCAGTTTTGACTTACTTAGTTTGGAAAGGACTTACTTTCCTTTGTAAGAAGCCACCCCGTGGTGCTATTAAGTCAGAGCTTAGAAATGCTGAAGTGCGTTAAAGTTAATTCTTTTTCATTTACCTTTTTCATTCATCACATTTGTTTCTCCTGCAGAACTCAGCTGTAAACTGGTGGTTATTTGGCAGTAAATTCTAGTGGTGAATGATTGGTGCTGTGACACGTGTACAGCAGCTTACTGTCCCATCTTTTTAAAGGCACACAGAGGCAGTCTTTGCGAAACAATGTTAAATTTTCTAGGTTGCCAGTGAAATAATTTCCCATTAGTATGTAAATAGGAATTGGGTAAAGAAATTAGGGACTCAATTCTCTCTTTCAGTTCATATAATTAGTCAAAAATGGTGAGATTTATGCTCACTGAGTTCATGAAGGCACCTTAACTTCTCTTCTTTAAGTACCTTTCTATCCAATTGCAGAGCTTTGATTACAAAGGTACAGATTACAGAGATAAAGATTGAGTCTGTCATTTGCACCTCTATAGCTATCTGGTTTGGCCCAGACACAGACTTCAATGGATAGTTAGGACTGTAGAAAAAACAATTACAACCAGCCTGTCTTCCATTGAAGACCTGTATACTGCACGAGACAGAAAGAGCCTGTGAAAACACCCTGGACATAAACTGTTTCAACTTCCCTCAAAATGACATAGGACGTTGCACATCAAAACAACCAAACACAGACAGTCCCGTCCCCCCCATGTTATCACTCTGTTAAACAACTAATTCCCACAACACTATCTTATGCCCTAGGATGTCAAACCACACAGTAGGGCTATATTACACTTTCTTTCTCATCTTTCCTATTACCTATTCCTTTAGCATCTTATGACTATAATTTTGTTGTTTGAATCTTATGATTTATGTTGATTGCTTTATTTAATATCCCATGACTATTACTGAGTGTTGTATTTTATGATTTATGATTGTATTTTATGATTATGATTTATCATTTGTTGCTTGCATGTATACTGAGAGCTTATGCACTGGAGACAAATTCCTTGTGCGCCCAGTCATATTTGGCCAGTAAAGAATTCAATTAATTCTATTCTATTCTATTCTATTCTATTCTATTCTATTCTATTCTATTCTATTCTATTCTATTC